>KZ651209.1:364562-379714 GCA_001010745.2 Gerris buenoi
TGAAGTGTAGAAAAAGGATACGTAACTATTAAAATAACACACGTAATATTTTCAAGATGGTGCGGGCGACTAAAAATAGTTTTTAGTTACCATGGCATGTTATACATTAATTTAAAGGTTTTGAAGTGTAGAAAAAGGATACGTAACTATTAAAATAACACACGTAATATTTTCAAGATGGTGCGGGCGACTAAAAATAGTTTTTAGTTACCATGGCATGTTATACATTAATTTAAAGGTCTTGAAGTGTAGAAAAAGATAGTACAACTATTTCCCTGATAATTTTAACTAAGTCGTACAGAAACCGGCGATTATCTCCTCACGTACTTACGTGAAGCGCGCCTTACTTGTTTCATATTACATTCCATAGATATCTCCTCCTTGATATTTATTTATCTTTTGTTTGTTTCGATTTTCACCAAATTATTGCCATCTTTTTTTATTTCGATATTCGATAATTATTATAGCGTTTTAATTATTTAAGTCTGTACTTACCATCTGATTTTTCCATCGTCATTTATCCGATATTTAGCATGTTGTGTGTTGTCCATCGTTAAATACATATTTTATTAAGGATATTTATTGATATTATTATTTTTATTCACCAGCTGATCATTCTATCTTTATTTATTTAGATAATTATCAAGAAAGGATATTTATTCCTATTTTTACCTGCTGAATGTTCTAACCTTATTTATGCAAATCTTTATCTGATAACAGATCTAAAGGTTATGCATTTTTTTTAAAGGATTTTAATTTCCATATTGAACTGATCTATCTCTGATAAATTTCGATGTTCATAATTTTAAAATCTATTAATTCAAAAGAACGTTTTTAAGTCCATAGTAAGGTGTTGAATATATCTTATAATCGCTATTTTATTACATGTCTTTCTTCATTATTCCATAATTAATAAAATAATAATATGTATTTATCAGATGCGGTTAAGTTTATCCAGTAGCAGATGGCATGGGTTCCTTTCACGTAGCTTTATTTTACGTTTTAATACATTTATTATTTATAATTATGCAATTATGCATGCCTATAACCTTCAAGAGTTTCTAGTCTGTTCATTATTCATTTACCATGGCCTTTTTTTCCTTCTTTAAAATACAGTTTTATAAACATAATTAAAAAAGGATAAACCTAATGGGTACTATACTTATCATCGTCCACACATCAAAAACCATTTTTTTTTTTTTAAGTTTACTTTTTTGATCGAATTATAAATGTATGGGCCTATATTCTGTAGCCAAGCTTTTTTTAACCGTATACTTGTTTAACTATATTCAATGATAGCTATCTAAGGCAAGGTTCGGAGTAACCTGATTAATTACTGTATTTAATTAGTACCTTGTTTTGTTGTTTATAATTATTGTTTAACACGCTTACACATTCTACAGCGCCGTCGATTATTATCTCACAATTATAAATTAGTCTTTTCTTCTTGATTCTCTTATTTATATTAGAGATAATGTACCCAAGCATTTGTATATGTATATACATATTAGTGATTATATTTTTATTTATTATAGAAGATCATGTAAGTGTAAAGAATGATAAGAATGTACACACACTCAATAAATAAATAGTACATTTCATATATTTATATAAACTTAGTGAATCAAACTTTTGCATTATAATCATGCTGAAGATAAGTAAATGGTTTTGGCTTCAAATTTCAAAACATCATGACCAAATAAATAATAGAAAATATTTCTGTCGTGTATATCTTTTGGACTGTCCGTTAAAATTTTTGCAAACGCCCATATTTTGTAACGCATACTTGTTGGATATTGGATAATTATGAAATGATACGTCTTTGGATTGTTACTCCCCTATGTTTTTTTAGAGTATAAATGACTTAGACTAAATGGCTATTAAGACAATAGGATGGGGGTTTTAGTCTGTTGTACTTAGGGGCAAAGGAATATGACAGTTCTGTCTTTCTAAAGAAGGAAGTACCGTACACCTTCTTTAGATTGTTACTCCCTTTTGTGTTATTTGTAATGGAAGTAAAGATCTAAAGAAATGCCAATAAAATTTGAATTTTACGTAAAAGTTGATCACAGATGTATCCATATTAATTTCAACTTTACGCATACATTGGCTTCCCTTTGCGCGTCAACCCTTTAACATTTATCATATCAACCATCGTCTTTTGAAAACTACCTCATTAAAATTCAATTTTACACTAACATGACCATTCCTCTAATGATAGTTAGTGAGGAAATTATCTGGCTAATTAGCGAACTATTTTTTTTTTATCACACTGTCCAGACAATTTTTAGATAATAGCAATTAGCTTCTGCAAGTACTGAAGAGTTTATTGAAGTGCAAAAAGTTTATGAAATTGTGTCTCAATTTTCTTTTCTGATTTTACTATTCTTTATACTAAAACTATTAATTTTTTGTTAATAATAGAGTTTTTTTTAAATGTACGATTAACATGTTATATAGTAGACTGAAAGTGATTTATTTTTATTTTATTAATTTTATATAATAAAGAAATTACTACCGTGAGAAAACCAATGTTTCCAACACCTTCCCGCGCCTTCTTAAACTTGAATAATAAGTGTGACAGGACTTAATTTAATTATTATCTTCGGAATACCTGTCTATATATATATTCCTTTAATAAATTGTTCATCATAAATGTTTATAACCTTTATGAATATTAATTATCATTCATGATAATATGTGTGCAATTTGTCTTCACAATTCGTTTACTAGATAGATTTTTATTTAGTGTTTTAATTATCTTCAGTTCGTGTGCTTAAGTTATGTGGGTTCAAGGTTTAGTTAATACTAATCCTGCGAAATATAAATTACTGTTTATTATTTTTTTTATTTCACTTATATACAAGGAACTGTATTTAATATTGAATGTACAGTGTGCCAAGATTAATTTATTAATATTTGAGACTAAAAATAAATCCGTGGATTATCGAACGTCGGTACTTTAAATTATTAGAACTAACTGAATTATTAGAATTATCAATTAAATTATTTGAACTAACTGGATTATTAGAATTATCAATTAAATTATTTGAACTAACTGAATTATTGCAATTATTAATTAAATTATTTGAACTAACTAAATTATTAGAATTATCAATTAAATTATTAGAAATAACTGAATTATTAGAATTATCAATTAAATTATTAGAACTAACTGAATTATTAGAATTATCAATTAAATTATTNAAAAAAAAAAAAAAAAAAAAAAAAAAAAAAAAAAAAAAAAAAAAAAATCGATCTGGCAATTTGAACAAAACTTTACATATTGATACTTTATTCAAATCCCATAGTATCAAATTTTATTTATTTGTTTTTAAACATTAAACAGGTGGTTGTTTAAATTTTTTACTAAAATTCAAATAAGATTTATTTTCATCAATGCCTCAGGGACTTGATTATTGAAAAAGACTCGAATTTTAGAATAATTGAATTGAAATCGTCTGGCGAAATCTGTGTTTTTATTTAAAACTGTTTTTTACAGTTATAAATAAAATTATATTAGCGTAAACTATTTTTTTATTATGAATACCATTGTAGTAATAATTATAATAAGTTATTATTATAAAAAAATATTTCTTACATTGCAATTTGCTTTACATTTTTTTTCCTCTCTTTTATATGTATTCCTTATAAAGTATTTTATAATATATTTCTTTACATAGGGCGGTAATCTTTGGTACATTTACGTAGAACCTGTCTTGTGAGTTATTTCGTACAATTAGCGGTATGTGAGGGTAATTAAACTCATGTTTCATGTTTTACTTGAAACCTGGTTACAACTTAATCCTGTAACCACCGCAAATTAGACATGGAAAGAATAAACTTGACTGAGCTTGTAAATAATAATTATTATATTTGAAACATATTTAGTTATAATTGCGCAATTATTTGACGCCTTGTTTTATTTTTCCATTATATAATCAATTTAGGTGTTATGTAAACATTTTTTTCTTGAATAATTTAGTCTGAAATCACTGTTTATTTTTTTTAATTATAATTTATTATCATGTAATAATAAAGATGAATTGCTTTTTTTAAAAAATAACTAAACCACCCCCTTCCTTTAATGGCGCGTCAGCCGATCAGTTATTGTCGCCGGAATTGGTTAGAGTCAACAAAACATTTATATCAAAATCTAAATTAGAGAAAATATAGTAATAATTTATCGAAATAATCTATATAATATGTATGATTATTAAAAATATATAGGTATTATGAATATTGCAACAAAAATACAGTCTTCAAATATGAGTACTAACAATGTCATCGAAATTACGTAATTCGTGAAGGTTTCAGATTTTTAGGTAATAAAAAAGCGGGGTTAAATCTTAATTTAACCCCACTCTTTATCTTGGATCACAAACAAGGGAAGTTAAATAAACGCGTATAAAATGTTATTTGCTTTTTTTCCTCCTCTATCAATTCATTTCTAAAAACATCACGACTGGGAAAGGTGTGAGGTGGAAATATAGTCTTATCTCTTAATATTATTTATTTATTTGGTAATATAACAAGAAATTATACATAAATTGTTAGTAAATTATACATTAAAATAACAGTATTTATGTTTCACATGAGAGCATGTTTGTTTTTAAGTTATATACGGCAAATTCTTTTTATGAAGAACCTTTATTTCGCTAATCCTTTGGAATTCTTTGTGTCATGTTCAATCTAGTCTTTTTTGCGGGTGAAAAAAGTACTGAGTTATGGTAATTGCGGAATTTATGCTCTTGAGCTTTCTCTACCGTAATAGGAAAGTATAATTTCCGCGCATGCGCCTTTTATCTTACTTTTCTTATTTTATCGTATTTTTCTTTTGTTTATACTTTTTGTTTATAGCCTTTAACGGACGATTATTCTTTCGGATAATTCAATAGTTAATTATCATTTACAATTTTATTATTCGTTCGTGTATTTTTCTGTGAAATCATCCATTCGTTACTATTATAACTTAAAATATCAAGTAATTGAGTTTAAGGTGTGCATTGCTTGTTTTTTCTTTTTTTTTTTAGTAGCTCGATATCGTAGAGCTCATATTTATTCCGCGTGTGTTTGAAAAGAATCAATAAGTATGGAGCTTAGTTTAAGATTTTTATATAGAAATCTTGAGTTGCGTGTTGTGGTCCTCATTTTAGTTTATTTAGTTCTTAGTTCAGATAACTTTTTGAATAAATATGGTTTATAGGTTAAGATATCTCATTTGATCATTATGATTTGTATGTAATATCCAGTTGTTTTTAGCACTGGATTATCTTATTATCTTGTGCTCATTATGCTGCGTCCATAAGAGGATATTATATCCATAAAGAATTTAGGTTTATACGTCTCATTGTATCAATTTAAGTAGCTATATAACGTTGTCATGCTCATTATTCTGCGTCTTTTTACTTTCTCATATAAAGAGAAAGTATTGTGATGGCGCGAAAATTCGATTTTGAGATTTTTATGGATTTACACGTTTTGAGGTCCCCTGAGTCCAAAAAAGTGGTTTTTAAAAAATGTCTGTCCGTCGTCTGTCTGTCGTCTGTCGTCTGTCTGTCGTCTGTGCAGACGCCTGGAGCCTAAACTACTGGGCCGATTTTGACGAAATTTGGCATACACGTTCAGAAAAATCATACCCCGAGGCGAAATCGAGAAATGAATTTTAACTCCAAATTTGAGGGCGCTACCCCCCAAAAACTCTGAAAAAACACGAAAAAAAATTATTTCTCGAAAACGGTTCCGACGATTTTGATTAAAAAATTCTAAAATGTAGTCAATTTAAATACGAATCTAATGATATAAGCCGTTTTCCCGGGAAAAATCTAGTTCCTGAGATAATAGCTTAAAACGCGGATGGAGAGAGCCCGGGTTCGATTCCCCGGCCGGGAGAAGTTATTTTTATGATATTTTTGATGAAATTTCCAATAGTAATTAAATGTACAAATATGAGAAAGTTTGTCTGAGTTGTCTCGGACCGATTTTTAAAAGATACACTTTACGTTAATTAACTTTATAATTCGTACGTACTCAAGTAATTATTATATATTTTTAATTCATTTATATTTTTGTTACTGCGATTTATTTTATACTAAATTCAATATTAAAACCTTACAACTAGTTTAATTGTTTCCTATAACTCAGATTCTTTTTAAAATAGTCTTAATGTCTTCAAATATTTATCATCTTGTAAAAGGAGAAAATCTTTTCCCGTTGTTTTAATTTCACCCTTGGGTGCTTTTTATTTTCAAATCTCTTCGCTTTATTTTTATCATCTTCTAGGAGAATAATAATTGTAACTCATCTCTCCTTCCCACGGAGCAGTTGAGAATCTGTGCTTTGTCTTCAATCTTTTCTTAGATTAAATAAGAACGAAATCAGACAAAAGTATAGTATTAAATGTATAATTTAAAAATAAATGTTTAATATAGTAATGAATATACGTTTTTAAGGTTTTTTTTTATTAAATTACAGTTTTCGACCCTCCTCATTTTATGCTCATAATGCTGCGTCTATTAGATATTATATCTATAAGGTATTTAGGTTCCATCCACCTAAATCATTCATCCACCTTAAGACATTGGTGGATCAAGACATCCACCTATTCATAAATACTTATTCCAAAAGGTCGGAATCTCATATATTTTAAAGCATATTAAGTGAATATGTGTATAAATTCATCTCATTTTCCTTTTATTTATTGTGCATTATTCATTTTAGTTTTCGCATTCTTTTTTGGGGCTTAGTTAAAATAATTTAAAATTTTGGCCTTATTCGAATTAGAAAATTGGAAAAAAATATTTTTATTTATGCATAAAGCCTTGTATCTTCTTTTTTAAGACCATTTAATTAATAAGATGAAGAGGTACTTTAGTACTTACTGGACCGCTTTCGGCTATACGCCATTATCAGCAGAGGAATATAGATATAGATCTCCTAGAGTCGAAATGAACTCGTGGAGTCTACATGAGAGAGTCTCACGTTATGAGTTAAAAAAATGTCCTTCGAGGAGTCATACACAAAAGATATCCACAGAAGAATATCGAACTATTGTTCAATCTAATTTAAATACATTTTGACAGCTATCTAAAATTGGTTTTTTTCTTGTTCACAGGCAGGATTGGCTGGGAGCGGGTTGAGGGGAAGCGGTGACGGAGGGGGCGGCGGCGGAAGCAGCTCCGACGAAAGTTCGTCATCATCAGAAGACGAAGATGAAGACGAACGGGATCATCAGATGTCCCAACTACTCGGACCCCCTCCGCCGCCGCCTATACCCCCCTCCACCGAACCACTCCAGGTATGTTACTTATTTGTTTATTTATTCCTCAAGTGTTATCTCGTATTATTGAAACCACTTAATTGGTTTTGATAAAACTTTCAATAATATTTAATTACTTTACTTTTTTTTAATTATCACTATTTATAATCATATGAAACAAACTCCTAGTATTTAATTTATTTTATAGTTTATTTTTTGCTTATAAATGTTATAATATGTATTCTTGCATCAAATTCACTGTTATTCTTATTATTACACATGTGTTGTGGGAAGTTTCAATAGTGTTTCTATAGTTTTGAGTGCTTATAATTTCATGAACCAGTTAAAAATGTTAAGGTTTGTCGACTTAATCGATTCTATTTTCAAATAAAGAATGAAGTTTATTTTTATTATTATTTATTTATTTTTTTAAAGAATTGTTTCCACTGGAATTCTACACACAACATTATTATTGGGATGTGTTTATTTCTTTTCGTTACACAAATTTCCATTTTCATTCTTGTCTCAAAGTTTTAAATTAAATTACAACTTGTCCCTCAAAAAGTTAGAGGAAAAGACATTTATTATGTATGCATACATAAAACTTGTTTATAAATTTACATCAGGTAGAGTTCCAAAAAAAGAAAATAAACATTTTCCTTGAGAAGAAAATGTGCCAAGATAAAGTAAAATGAAAGCATAGAAATTGGAACAGTTCAGTCTAAACTTCTTATGTGCGGTAAAAGGGAAAGGAAAAAGGGTGAGTAACTCATACTTCATCATGTGGATTTTAAGATATCTTTTTCTTATGCACTTTATGCATTAAAAAACACATTTAGATTTTAGTTAAATATTCTCAATGTGTATACACAATATAAACCTAGTTAAAACCAATTAGAAGTTTTAAAATACACATAGTTTACTTTAAATGTTTTTTTCTTTGCGATTTTTATTTTTCTTTCCGAGAATATATAATTTTATTTACGAATTACATTTTTCTTTTGGAGTTGTTTTGTAGAAAATTTTTTTCATTCGCGCCCGGTAAAAAACCGTATAATGATTTCACGGACCGGTAGAGTCAAAAAGAAGGAAAAAGAACAAAAATATTTCACGAAATTAAATGCACTTTTATACTTTGAACTAATAATAAAACAAAAAATAATGTACATATTTTGTAAAAGAATAGCTTTCTTTATATTTTGGGATATATATGAATGGAAAAATGTTAGGAAATATAAATGTACGTATAAAAAAAGTAAATTTTACGAAATTAGTTACACACAAACGTTGTTTTGCTGTGCGTACGTCGAAAACAGAGCTTTCGCGATTCAACCGAAATTTTGTAGCGTTAACGAATTGAACTGAGACTGAGCTTGATTTTTATTTGTTAAATTCGCTGACATGTTAAACGCAGATCAGTTTAAAGCTTCTAATAAAAGTTCCTAAGAAGTTTCACCTACTTAACAAAAGCCACCAAAATAATTCGAAGAAAGTTTATCGGCTCATCTCTTTATTTAAATTCCATGAATTCCTTAATTTGTTGGTTTTGTTAGAAAAGTTGTTTTATAGAAATATTTTCGGGTCTTAAATGAATGAAAGAGGCTTCACTTTTTTTTTTTTTTTCTGAGAACCTAAGGCGAAAATATTTCAGAAACAGGCAGTTGACTTGATGATCTAATATTTTGTGGTAAGATAGAAATAGAAATCAGAGTTCACTCAAGCTTTCTTTTACACACTAAAATCAAGAAACTTCAGATATTAAATTTTTTGTAAAACTTTTGTTGGTGAATAATTTCTGTATAAATACACTTTCAAGATCACTAATGATGTTAAGACTCTCTAAGCGAAAACTCTGACATGATAAATCTTTATCTCAAATAATAAATCTTCATCTTTAATACATAATTATAAATAATATTATCTTAAGCATAATCTACATTTATAAAACTTTCACTTTTATTTGCAACCAAAATCCAAAGTTGATTTTTAATAGTTTTAGAACATGCTAAATATCGACTTAATTCCTAGTTGATCCCCCATTTTGTATATAACCGCTAAAAATGAATTTATTGTAAATGAATGAATTAGTTCGCCAATTTGCGTGGCACGTAACTTCCTCGCGTTCCACTATATTATTTGGACAAGTTTTCACATAAGATTTGGATCTATTTTGATTAGCAGCGGGGAGACAGTATTTTTAAAGCAATTATTAAATTTGCGCTGTTGGTGGAACTAAATAATGGAACCAAATAGACATAGACTAAAAATATTTTCTGACATCTGTTACAGCGGATTTCTGTCTAGTTATTTATTAAAAATGCTTCTGTTACCTCCAGTAAACTCTTAAGGCTTCCACTTTTTCTTGATTCTACCACATTTCACTTAAACTTTGTTTATCTCTGCCAATTGAGGGGAAAAAATAAACTATTGCTGAATAAATTTATAATTATGTAGATATTTGTTTGTATGGGGATATGATGATTGGTTGTAACGCGTGTTCTGCGCGAAGCCTGGACCTCTTTATTAACTTGTTACGATTAAACCCAGGTTAAATACCATCTGATCCTCTGTACTCTATGTATACACATAGAGACATTAATTATTTTCTACATTCTTACGTGTATTTATTTAAGAAATTAATTCTGCGGTAAATTTATGTATTATGATAATCTAAAAATTTATTAAACAATATAATAGCATGTATAATTAATTAATAAATAAATAAATAATAAAGCTACCTAATTCATTTCCCTTTAAAAACTGTTCTAGCTAGTTCATGTTGATCTTGTTCATCGTTTGTTTTAAGTTAGTCGATTCAAATGCAAATAAATGTATTAGCTTTCCCAGCTAAACCATATCTGTTTTAAACAATTAGTTTAAATACTTTTAATTTTTTCTTAGTTGTATAGTAAGCTAAGAGAGTTTTTTTTAATTCTTTTAAAATATAATCTTAAGATATAAAAAAAAAGTATTTTATTTTATTAATAAGTAAAAAAGAAATAAAAATAACTCAACATGTCATAAAATTATTAATGATATTATAGTCCCGATTTCATTGAGTAAGACTTTTTATTTTCAAGAAAAAAAATATATGACAATTGATAATAAAAAGTCTCCCCCTGTCATTTTTAAAGTGATAGCACTATTAACTACCTCGAATGTATGGTGAAACTACAGAAAAAAATCAAGCCGTGACAAAACCATTAATAGCTTAGGTAAATCATACTAATAGAGAAGTCGTGATGTTGAAAAGCACGTAATATATAGGTAGTATCGTGGGCTTGCTATATTACGCTGTATCGTGGAGTATCCACATATAGCTTGCAAGTGGATCGTGAAATCGTGAATAGCTGTTACCTTACTGATCACAGTTACCTTCTATTCCGCATTATTAATATTCGAAAATTACTTTATTTAAACATCCATTTATTTGGAAATTAAATATTTAATGTGAATTTATTCTAGAACAATTCATGGGGAGAGAAAGTACTTTGGTAGTTCAAAACAGAGTTTAAACAAATTAAAATACGTTTCCAATAAAGCACAATTTAAAATAGACTACCGATTGGTGTGGCACATAGCTTCCTCGCATCCTATCCTCGTACTTGTTTAATTGTTTCCCCCGTTTTTTTTTTTGTGTCAAAATTGTTTTGATATTTTACAAGAATTAAAGTATCAATTTAGCAAAAGTTAAAGAACGTAGACAGTACAAATTAATCTGGGGCTATCTTCGGATTACTTTATATAAACTATAAAAGTTTCGTTCAAATCAGATTAGTACTTTTGAAGCTATAGGTGTAAATAAATGTATGTTTGTGCGCATGTGGAATAGAAACATTTTGGCGCAGAAGGTTTAAACTTATATAGGACCAACAATGTGCTAATTATGACCTACCACCCAAATTTCATTAAAATTGAACGTGTAGTTTTTAAGGTATGGCGGTTCGCAAAAATTGATGGACAGACCGACAGACAGACACGGAACCAAAAATGATCCCTGATGTCTGAAATGGATTTCTGTCTTGGAATTTTTTAAATCGGAGACCTAAAATATTTTCGCTCTTCAGAGCGATCACATAGCTTCCGTTTCCTTCGGTAAGCTCGGAAGCAAAATAATAATAATAATAATCTGTTGTTTTAGTAGAAGCGAGGAGTCTATAATCTATTAAACTGATTTTCAATTAAATTGAGAATATACATATTAAATTGGATCTTAAATCCAATTTAAAAATTTATTGAAAAATTAATTTAAATTTTAAGTTTTAGGGCGCTGGTACTTTCTATTAAAATAATATATATTCTCTTTATTTTATTAGATTTAATAATTTAGCTCCAGATGAAAGAAAGGAATTTAGCCCTTAAAGAGGGGTTTCTACCCTGTAAAAGCAATTAATTTTTTTATCTGTTAATCATTAAAATACCGTTTTTGTACTTTGTAAGTTGCTTTCCTGAAAAAAAAAAAATTTTTTTGAGTTACTGGCTGGTTAATAAAGGAAGCTCTGAAATACTAGAATTGACTCTATTTAAATTTTCTACATAAACTTTGTGTAGATAGCCCATGTCTACCTGTAATTAAGTTGGAGTAGTCTACATATACATATATTTATTTGTTACATTCTCTTCGTATATGCAGTATATGTAGAGATGAAGAGTATTGTAATGACGCAAAATTTCGATTTTGATAGTTTGTGGATTTGCATTTTCATTTTTTGATGGATGAGTCCAAAATAGTGAGTTTTAAAAATATTTCTGTGTGACTTATGTGCAGACGCGTGGAGCCTACTCTGCTGGGCTAATTTCGATAAAGTATGGTATATTTGTTCTAAAAAATCATACCTTGAGGTGAAATTTAGAATTCAGGGATGGGTTAGCCACCCTTAGAAATCCTTAAATTAAACTATTCCAAAAACGGCTCCCACTATGATTTTGATTAACAATTGCTGATACACCGACCTTTCAATATAACAATTTTAATTCGAATCTAACTATGGTATAATGACATATATAATGACATATATAATATATAATGACATCAGTATATTTATTATTATTATTATTATTATTATTTTTTTTTTTTTTTTTTTACTCTAAATTAAATCTAGACGTCTATAAGCTAAATTTTGCATTGAATTTACAAGCGTATTAAAGTAAATATTATATTTACACATGTGCGATTTAATTTCCTCTAATTATTCATTTTTAAAAAAGAAACACTTCAAAAATTTCATTTTTTAAATTAAGACATTAAGTATGAAGAGTTTTTTTTTAAACATCGAATAGTAAATAAATGGTGCCTGCATAAAGTAATTTATTCTTGGTGTTTAATATAAATGTTCATATAACAAGAAGGATTACAAGCTTTAAGATCATGTTAAAGACTTTATTATAGTTGATTATTCATTGCTAATCCTTGCCAAGTCTCGACAAGTCTTGGATATGTCAAGTCGCAACAACTTAGTTCAACTTCTTCTTTGTAACAAATATTGTTTCATTACGTAATAGTTGTGCTTATTTATTTCTTAAACTCTACTTTTTTAATATAAAAGTTATATTAAGTATTTTAACAAATCTAAATTCTTTATTTAATATGAAGAAATTATGTGTCAAAAGATTGTAAAATGTTTTGAATGGCCAATTATGTACAAACGGCTTTTTATTCTTCGTATCTGTTGAAGGTAGTAGGAGTAGGGTAGTTCATCAAGTATGTGAGGAGATATACGGGCTCATATATTTTATGCCAGCGCTTTTTATTAATATTTTATTAATTTAAGTTATACATACACAGTACAGTATATAAAATTTACATACATAAATTGAACTAGTCAGGAAATGGCGTGCCAAAAGTGTCTGACTAACATCAAGCTATAATTTAACGTGTTACTAAATCTTTTGGTGCCCTTTAAGAATACGTGGTCGGCTAAGTTCTTTTGCTGGACATAGCTTGGCAATAGGCTTTGAAAAAAAAACACCAGTGGAGAAGGGCCATGTCCTGCCCTTTTTGGTGGACAATTTTCATGATCCTGAGCCTGAGTACGAAATTAGTTAGTAGACCAATAATCAAATTGATGGTAGTTTGTCACTTAATAGGTTAGTTAGTCAAATATTACTCCAAATCAAAGAAGGTCTGCTATTAGCGCCTCATCCACTGTCGTTCTTTCTGTAAGGAAAGCCGATTCCGTCAAGAAAGAGTGTTAGTGTATGGGGTTCAAGAGGAAAGAACGGCAGGATTATAATCTAATAATCTTACAAGATTATCCCGTCGTGCCATCCTCTACATTCTTGTCAACTGATACATCAACTTTAATACAGGGGTCTAACCTATATATAATAGTAAACCATCATTCATAAACTCACCTTTAACTCCCTTTGATAGTACCAGTTAACGAAGTCTTTAATGTATTTGATGAAACAGTTCATTTTTTCATTAAGTTTATTTATTTTTGCTTCCGAGCCCCGAGCTTATCGAAAGTAGAAAGTAACGGAAGCATTTTGATTGTTCTGAGGAGTGGAATATTATCATGTCTCCGATTTCAAAAATTCCTGGAAAAAAAATTTGTTTCAGACATGAGGAAACAATTTTAGTATTGTATCTGTGTCCTTGGTCGGAATTTCGTTCAACATTTTATTGACAAATATGAACGTTCATGAATTAATAAAAAACTATGAGACATTGGATGTTTATTCATAGCTCAAGGTATTCTTCTTGACAAAGGCATTATATAGTAATATAATGTCTTTGTTATTATACCGAGTCCCTGTATGGAATATACACAAGATAAAAACTTTTATTATTATTAACTTTATGAATCATTTCTATTCTTGAAAACTTTTACTCGTTTCTAAAAGCAATTTATTTTTCATACAAAAATCATATATAGAAATTTTATTTGGGAAGAAAGTGGATTTTTTTTCTTTTTAATAATTTATTTTACTCATATACTTTATTCATAGAACTTCAATAAATCTTAAAGTGCACTATTTATTGCGAAAAGCCCACGATAGCTTATGTTTATTAATATAGACCACTTAATTTTGGCCGTTTATTTTCTACCACTTAAAATTTGTTGATAGTTGATTATCAGTGAACTCGAGTTATGGCTTTTCAGTTATAATATTCTCGTGAAATAATTCTTTTAAATAACTTTTATATATTTCGATAGTAATAAATGCTTGCTTACCTCCGGAAGACTGAACGTTATGAGTTGAAGATGTTTGAAGTTTGAATTTTGTCAACTTCTTTGGTCCAGCACTATTTTCGAATTCTTAAATTGATTAATTAATTACCTGTCAAATAAGTAATGTAGTTATCTTTCTAAATACCTATTATTGCTTTCTTCCCCGTATCATTTTAATATCTTCTAACTTCTAATAAGCTATTACTTCTACTTCAGAATTCACATTAAGATTCAGTTCGTTAGGTATAGCTTAAACACAGTGTCGTTCCTTAGCGCCTTAGCGTGGAACGCTTCCACTTAAGTTTGAAAATTTTTTTGAACGGGTTACGATTCTAGCATAATCTTATTGGTCAACAATGGTAACTTGTTTGCAGAATGTACTAATAATAATAATTTATTTATTTGTCTTTAAAGTTACAAATAACTTTATACAAAGAGGTTGCCAGTAAGAAAAAAATAATTACAATAGCAGTGTTAACATCTGCTTAGCAAGTTAAAAGTATTACAATAATTATAAAAGAATCAGTAGTAGGAAAATAAGATGACACTCAGTAGTTGTAAGAAAATCAAACAAACAAATAAGAAACTAAAAGTTGCACACTAGTTTTAAGAAAGAGAATTAAATAATAAGAAAATTAACAATATTGCTTCCTTTAAATAAAAAATTATTCATTCAAAATAAAAGATCTAATTTTTAACACATTAAGAATAAAATAAAA
>KZ651209.1:386142-441175 GCA_001010745.2 Gerris buenoi
GAGCTATTTTTAACGTTGTTTAAAAAATCCAGACGTTGATATTATTTTGTAAACAGATAATAATCTTTGCTTAAAATTAAAAAACCTTTTATCTTAACTAATAATATAACAATAAAATAAAAGTACTAGAAATTAAAATGTAGATATCATTTACACACATAGTTTGTTTTACATATATTTATTTATTTTTCATATTGGCTATAATTGATTAAAGTGAATAATTTTTAAGTTATTGAAGCTGATGATCTGAGTTTTAGTGCACTATCTACATAAAAGAATATGTTATTCAACTTATCCATATTTTCTATCGTTAACAATCTTTCTAGACAATAGCTCTTGTTTGGAAAATATATATTGATATAGCGTGCTCGAATTTGATCGGATAGTATACAGGAAAAGAAGAAATGGTGTATATTGTCATATTCACATTTTAGGCAAAAAGAGCAAATTTGACCTCTATCAATTAAGTATTTATTCCTTTTGTGGTAGAGGATAGTTTTCTTATCGCATGCTACTCTTACTTGGCTTACTAATCTTAACTTTAGTAAGCTACAAGAATATTTTAAATAGCTCTCCCCAGACCTAATGTGCTCATATGTCTATATACAAGGGAATATTTGGAATGTATCGCTTCATCTATGCTTAGGCATAGGCAGTGGTTTGTATACTTTTCCACGAGATTGTCAAATTCCTTGCTTATAAGCGAGGGGTCCTGAGCTTTCCAAATGTGTTGAGAGCCTAAAGTGTCAAGTATGTCAGAGACTTGGGTAGCCCAATTTGAGTCAGTCTTTAAGTTTCTATTATGCAGATAAAATAGTTTTTCGTAGCAAAGTGTTGGGATCATATGCTGTTCCATCGATAGAAGTTTCATCCACCATCTTAGTAGCACAGCCTTGAACACACTGACTTTAAGGGGTACTCTCCCTGTCTCTAAAAAAAAAAACCAATATAATTAGGTGTATTTACTGGCCAAAAATATAACCTTTTAAAAAAATTGGTTGTAACTTTGTTGATAATTTCCATGCACCTCAAAGCCCATAGTTCAGAAGCGTACAGTGTTGTTGAAGCTGCTATTGACTCGAATAGTTTTATCTTGGAATCCCAGTCCTTTGATTTCCCCTTCGATAAAATATGTTGTATTGCTGCTAATGCTTTAAGTCCTTTGTTTACGAAAAATCTCGAAGCTGTTAAAAATTTTCTGGACGAGCTGAAAGGTACTCCTAAATAAGTATATTCGGATGAGTATTCTATTTTTTTATTAAGTAGTGTAGAGAGTTTAACTTGCAAGGTCCTGGTTTTTTAAAGACGACTACTTTACTTTTAGCTACATTCACCTTCAATCCATTTAGAGAGCAATAGTTGGACAGCTCATCTAATATTTTCTGGGCTTCCTTCCTGGTTTCTGTCACTAGAAAAATGTCATCTGCAAATAATAAAGATAACAGATCTGTTTATCACTTCAAGAGTGCTGTTTACGCATTAAAATTACTGATTATAAATTTTACCTTTTTCGTAATATTTTTTTTTTTAAATTTACTCTAAATTTTTGTGTAATTCATTAGGAAGGATGGTAGTGTATTTTGCATTGAAAATGTCTATCTTACTCAAAGAAATATAAAATTTTTTCAATGCCTAATTCATAAACTATCCACCTAGAGTGCTCTAAGGACCCCTCGAGAAATTATTGTTTCCATGTGTTTAATATCCATTTTGTCACTTTTCTACTGGAAACTAAATCAGTTATTAAGTGTAAAATTTGAACTTGTAATTTCTTTTTAATAACATTTATTTTGATTTAGAATGGGGAAAGATTAAAAGGAAATAGGAAATTGTAGCTCCCTTGTGCTGTCACATTTATGACAGTAAGAGTTAGAGAAGCACATTCAAATCCACTTTCAGTCTTTAATAATAAATTCAGATATGCTTTGCATTTCCCTACATCTCTTTTATAAAACTATTTCCATTAAAATAGATTTTGAAATACTGAATTCAATTTTAAGAATATTATTCGAACAATTGATTATCAATCCATTGCAATGAAATTTTTCCAAAATCTCTTTCCAATCACTTGTCATCCATTTCTGAATATGATCATAAAAACTAATCAAAGTGGTCAAATATTGTATGTATGTACTTAGGTAACAACAAACAGATCATTTACATTTTTTAAGTTATACCAATTTAGAGTAAGTTCTTTAAAGTTCTTCTTGGTGTCGATATGAACAACCAATGTTGTTAAGAAATGTATGTAAACATTAAATTTGCCTTAAGTTATAATTTTTGAAGAATTTAAGAATATTCTTAGTGATACTATGGTAGTGTTTTTATTCAGAATTTCTGTCCTACTCAAAGAAATATTTAATTTTCCCAGTGGCTAATTCAAAAACTATTCACTAGAATGCTCTAAGGACCCCTCAAGAAATTATTGTTCCCTTGTCTGTGCAATAATATTAGATATAGGCAAATGCTGCATATCCATTTTTTCGCTCTTCTACTGGAAACTTAATCAGTTATTAAGCATTTTTCAATGTAAACAATGCAACTAATAAGTTTTTTTTTTAAATTAAAGTATTGCCAAATAAGGCGCAAAAGGGTTAAATTTACTTATATTAAATAAGTATTTAATCTACCTTTAAATCTTATAAATATTTTATTTGATTAATCTTGTTTTTTCTTCCTAGCTTACCGAAAGTACTGGACACTATCACATTGTGATCTTTCTGAAGATCGAAAATATTTTATGTCTCCGATTTCAAAAATTTGAAGACAGAAATCTGTTTCAGATATCAGGGATCATTTTTGGTTCTGTGTCTGTCTTTCGGTCTGTCGCTCAATTTTTGTGAACCAACATCTCTTAAAAACTGCACGACCAATTTTAATTGAATTAGTATGTTAGGTCATTATTAGCTTGCATTGTTGATCCCATATAAGCTTCAACCATCTGCGCTCATTTGTTTATCTTCCACCTTCCACATGCGCGCAAAACATTTATTTTCACCTTTAGCTTCAAAAGTGCTCATCTGATTTGTAAGAAACTTTCGTAGTTTATCAAAAGTAACCCGCAGAAAGCCCCAGATTAATTTAAACCGTCTGCGCTCTTTAACTTTTGCTGAATTGAAACTTTTTCATGTAAAAAATCAAAACAATTTTGACAAATTAAAAAACGGGGGAAACAATTAGACAATAATAGCTTGTAAAAGCATATTTTATAAACTAGCTTGTTTAAATTCACTGGCATAAATTGGTTCTTTATTTAATTTTTTTTTACTATATTTCTTATCTTTTAGCTATCTATTTATATTCTATCCTTATTAAGGCATATGCGAAGCTAATCGTTTAAAGTTATAATTATATGCAAGAGAGGCTTTCTTATAATAAAAAAAGCCTAAAAACCAGATGTGCAGATGTGACTATATTATCAGCACACTGGCCCCCACCACTGTGTCTTCCTCACTTTACTTTGCTTCTGGTTCATTTTCTTATTACTCAGTTAGTCTTTCTAGTATAATCATATTAGTTGGTTTTGTTTTAGTTGTTAACATGTATTGGAATATTACAGATTATTTATTTAAGAACTGTTATTTTTTGAGTTAGTTTTTAATCACTTAAATTTACGTGTTATAATTTTTAGTTACACCTGTAGCAATATTTGTTAATTGTTAAATAAACTAGTTTATTGTCAAAATAATCATCAAATATGCTCTCACATACGATATACTTATCAGTATACTGTTGAAATTGGCACAAATTTGATTAATTGTCTACTAGTAATCCTAGAGTTGTATGAAAGTTAATAGCTTCTCATGAGTGCTGAAGTTAATATGAGACTATTCAAGAAAATCAAATTATTAATAGTACAATTTAAGAATAAGGGAAGAAAGACAGATAAATATTCACTCACATGAAGGAATCAAACAGATGAATCTATGATTTGATTCCAGATCCCTTGTTGAATCGATTCTCAGAAGGCAGGGTGTGTGCTTACCTGTTTTTCCTCATCTTCTTTTTCTTTAATAATAATAAAGAATTCTTGTATGTGTTTATAATTTGAATTACATGCTTATACACTATATAGTCTGTCAATGTTCTCTTAAAGTATGTAATCTAGCTGTTCTAACAAATATGTTGTATAATTTAGCACCAACTTAAAATGCAGTGAATCTTGTGCAGTTAATGGTCAAAGTTTAATATCAAAGCGTTAAATACAAATATGTTTTGACTCCAGTAATTGGTAAATAAATTAATCCCTTCTACTGTGATATACTTTTTACTTGTAATGAAAAAAGCTCAAAGTGTGACATTTATTTGTTCAATTTCACATTAAACTAACTAACAATTTTTATTGTCATGTTTAGAGACACCCTGAGAAAGACAGTTTAGGTTGTCTATGCCTAGGGCAGGTACTGTGCATGCAAACTAAACCTCAGTAGGAACATCGAGATGTGCTACCACTTAAAGATAAAAAGGAAAATTGATTACAATTCAAATTTAGGCACAGCCATTTTGGGCATGGGCATGACCCTTAAACCTCCTTATTAGGATGAATCACAAATAGGGATATGCCACAACATGATAAACCTGATAAAGATCATAACTTGGTGAAGATCATTGCGAATATAATTATTATTACATTATATTATCCTTGTTAAGTAAAACCAATAATAATAATCAATTAATTCAAATATTTTATTTGTTTTATATATATTTTAAAAAGATTATTCACATTGATAAGCCGAGTTAATTTCCTGCAAGATTAAACTTGTATCTTAAATTTTATGTTAACTGTTTTTATAGGTTACTTTATTACCTATTTCTAAAATAAGTTATTATTTATGAGACTAAATTATGACCATTTAAGTCTTATGGATTTTTATTATCTTTTATAGTATCTTCTTCTCTATCTTATCTTTAAATTTTAATTACATATTTATAAAATTCTTATAGCAAGTATAATTTTTATTGTGTAAGAGGGTTATTATTTATTTGATATTTTACGTTGTAAGGCAATTTAAAAATCTAGAAGTACAGATAAAAGAGTTAATAATTTTTTAATGATTTATTTATCTTCTAATGACGTTATTACTCTAAAAATATAGGATATGATTTATTTAGTTAATTAGGTTTCATTAAAAGGCCTAATATGTAAAAGTGTAACCGTTCATAAATATTGTAGTAGTAATAATTTTTTAAATAAGAGTTTTGTTTAAATTACAGATGGGTTACTCGTCAAACCTGCTGCAGCAGTTTGTGGAGAAGACAGAGATGCTCTCCCGCGGTGAGACTCTGGGCGAGGTGGTGACAAGAAAGCGAGGAAGACCGCCTCGAGTAAAACGAGAGATAGCTGCTGCTAGCTCTGCTCCTGCACCGATACCCTCTGCTGAGCTAGACCTCGGTTTCATGAGACTGGACTGTTCTCAGAGCAATGTGTCCCCTGACAGCGGTATTCAATCTGTTGCTGGCTCACCTCTCCACCACGGCATGTCACCTAGTCCTAGGTCGCCCAATGCAACAAGTCCTCAGGAGAAAAAGGAATCTCACCACCGATCTTTATCCACTTCCCACCATAAACCTACCAACTCCTCGTCAACTATTACCAAAGTAAGTCATAAACATTGGACTCAATTTTTATTTTCTTGCCATGATTAATTCAACACCTAAAGTTTATTTTTATTTTACCGTCTTAAAAATAAATTTAAATTTTCATTAAACTTAAATATTTTATTTGTGTTTTTATTAATGGTTTTTTTGTTCTTGTTCAAGGATAAACTTTCAAGACTACACACGACGAGGTTGCCTATTATGCATTTAGAAAATGAGAAACGAGGTCCTGGAAGGCCGAAAGGCATCTTAAGAAGGAAGAAAGGTAAGGGAAGACGTGGACTGCTCCCTAAGGAAAAGGTAACTCCTCCAGTCTTTCTTCCACCTGCTGCAACCCAGCTAAAAGTTCCTCCGTATATAGCCGGAGAGACCAAAGCACCCAATCTCAAACCCAACTTGAGTCCAGGAGCACCTGTGAAGAGAGGTCGTGGCAGACCCAAGAAAACTCCTCCCACTCTAGAACCAGTCATACCTATCTCAACATCAAAATCTCATAGACATCGCAAAAGGAAGAAACTACTCAAAGAGCTTGTTCTAGATCCCGATTTCCTTTCCAAACTGGAAACACTTTCGGATCAGTTCCAGAAACTCTACATCTCAGTGACTCTACCTCGAGTTGATTCCTCCAAACTACCGGACATATTTGCCTTGAAAAAACCATCCAAAAAGAGGAAATGCATCGAGAAGAAAGTCAGTGAGAAAGAATGCACTACTGATACAGAAGTCAAAGAGAAAACTCACTCTGATAAGAGCCAGCAGTCTTCGCAATCTCTACCTTCAAGTACTGTTAAGAGAAGACCTAAGAAAACTGCTTTTGAACCACCAAAAGTACGTTATTTAGATTTTCATTATCAAGTATATAATGTTAATAATATTTTAAATTTTAGATGTATCATTGACTTAAATTTTTACAATGTGTGTTTGTTTGTTTTTTTACAAAATTTTTACCAATTATCTTCGCACAGAGAGATTGCATTTAAACAATTGACCAGTTTGGGCTGCTCTAATGAAACCTTTTTCAGATAATCTACAAACAAATTAGATGTATCACATATATTTTAAATATAGATAAAGATATATACAAATTAGATTAATCAGATATTTAGAAATTAGATATATCACTCAAATATGCACTCTCAAAGTTGGCTAGGCATGAAATGTCTCTATATAATATCCTGATTGTTTTTATATAACATTAAATTTCTAAAGATTGTCATTTTGCACCTCATCATTTAAAATGAAATACACCATGGCATTACATAATCATATAAAAAAAATACTGTGCATATTATAATATTTAAATTATTCCTGTGTATTTAGTTTACCATAAGAAATAAAATTAATTTCTTAGGTCAAATTTATGCTAATTGATTTAATTTTTATTTTATTTTCAGAGCAAAGACAAGCCAGAAACCAGCAATGAACAGAGACTGCCTCTTAAAAAGAGGCACTATCATATCTCTTCTCACTCATCCAGCCTTAGTTCAGAGGATAAAATGGACGAGCCTGGTGACCCAAAAGATTTGAAAATAATAGTCAAGTCTGTTCCGTACTCTGAAAAACATGGTAGTGGAGTAAAGAGTGCTCACACCAGTGGCAAGAATTTACATCAAGGTTCAACTTCTGCCAAGCAGAGTTCCACCAAAGTAGAATGCCTGAAGAAAGAACAAAGTAGATCTTCATCATTGGAGAATGTCTCAGGTAGTGCCAAAGATAACTGTGATAAGGAAGTTAAAGAAGAATTGGAGCATGAATCGGTGATAGTGACTCCAAAGAAGAGACATAGATTAGAGGAAGACAGAAAACTGACTTCAAGTTCTAAAATGTCCCTCCTTAAAGAAAAGGACTCCAGTTTGTCAAATTATAAAAGAAACCTTGGGAGAATTACATCTTCATCAAGCCAAGGCAGAGGACTTTCCCCTCAAGGGGCCAAGAGAATATCTTCCAGGCATTCAAGTAAAAATGATTCGGATGTTAAAACTGTCCAACTCACTAAGCCAGGACCACATGATTCTCCTTCCCATAATTCCTCCAAGAGGTTGCCAAGAAATATTGTTGATGTTCAAAAGCATCGGGATTCTTCTGAAGAAGGAGTGTCAAGGAGGGCCCTTCGTACACGAGATATGTCTCCCAAAGACTCGCATGATCTGTCTGATAAGATGAAAACTTCTGAAATAGTTAACAAAACACAACAAGAAAGTGATGATACCAAGAGGACATTACGTAATAGAGATAATTCACCAGCTGTTAAATCCTCAGATCATTCTGAAGAAACTGCAAAGAAAGAAAAAACTAGGCATAATGAAACTGTGATAAAATCTAACCATCTATTGACTGAAGATGTTCCTAAAAGATCCCTGCGAGCCAAGGATCTGTCTCCTGCAGTAAAACCTGACTCTTGTGAAGAACACACCAAAAAGGTTCGTGATGTTATTGCTAAATTGCAGCAAGAAATGGGCGATGAAACACCTTCTAAAAGGTCGCTCCGAGCTAGAGACGCCTCTCCAGTAGTAAAGTCTGAATCATGTACTGAATCTGTGATTAAAAAAGTTGATTCCACAAATAAAGAATCTAATGAGGTAAATAGTAAAAGACCCCTTCGGGCAAGAGACATGTCACCCATTATTAAAGTTATTGAGCCACCTGAAGATCCTCCAGCGAAGAAAGCCCTTTCTCTTGGTGTAACTAAACTTGGTCACGATTCAAGTGAGGAATTACCATCCAAAAGGATACTCCGTGCAAGGGATAATTCCCCGGCTGTCAAACATGCTGAACAAACTGAAGAGTCTAGTTCTAAGAAGGCCATTCGTGGAATTGATTCTCCTAAGTCACAGGACAAAGAAGTCTCATCTAAGAGATCTCTTCGGCCTAGAGATAGCTCTCCAATTGTCAAATCCTCTGAGAATGTCACTGATTCAAAATCGTCCAAATCGCATGAAAAGAAGTCTGTATCTGAAACTCCCGATAATAAAAAAGTCCTCTGTGACATTGAAACTAGTCCTATTAAGAAGGAAAAAGATGAAGCTTGTGAACATCAAAGTTCTGGTGAAATGACTGATGAATTACCACTCAACAAGAGGAGACAGAAAATTACTGAAGTTACTAAAATCGATATAGATTCAGTCAAGCTTGAAGACAGTACTAAAAAAGAAAAATCAGATGAGATTTTAATGAAAAACATGGTTTCTCCTAGTGTTTTAGGTTCAACAAGATCAGCTTCGAAACTTTCAAATGCTTTGTCTGTTCAGTCTCTTATCAGTCCTATTCCTCTCGTTCCTGAAACAGCAGTGAAAACTCCCAGACTCAGGGGAGAGAAGAAACCTCCAGCCGGGGTGTTTGAACCTTCTGTACCTGAAAATGACGGCACTCCTTTGAACATTGAGTTGCCCGAACTCCCTCTTAAAACACCTCCGGTTAACCCCATCAGTAAGAAGGCATCGATTACTGAAAAACCTCTTACAATTATTGACAACAACAATCTCAGATCTAAAAGATCAACTAATGAAAAGGAAAACAGTGAAGAGTCCAAAAAACCTAAACTATTGGCAGAATCAATAGTCGAAGACATCAAAGGACATATAAACGACAATATTGTCAACATTGTGTCAAGAGCTATTAAAATGAAAATGAAACGGAAGAAAATCAACCGAACTGGCTTTCCTATGAAGAAGAAAAAGAAGAAGAAGACCTTGAGTGAAAATATCGACGTGGTTCCTCCTGTTTTAGAAGACCAGAGGAAAGTACCGGCTGTCGGTTTGTTAGAAGAATCAACTCCTGCTCTATCTCCTGTTACTAGATTAGATGACAGTAAAATAAGTGAAGAATCTAGTGTGGCAGAAGCTCCTGCTTTAGACAACCTCACTGAAACTACTCCCAAACCAAAACCAAAATCATCAAAAGCTGATGAGCGTGAGTCAATTGATGATAAATCCATTAAACATGACTTGAGGCCAGGTAGGAGAAAAACATTTAAAGAGGAAGACAAAGCAAAGGAAGAGAAGAAAACAGAGGAAAAATCAGAAAGACCTAAAAGAAGGAACGAAGTTGATAAAACTCAGAAACAAACTCAAGCTGAAAGTGAAACTGAAGCATCTATTAGTACCGTCCTAGAGAGTAAGCCCCTCCCTGCTAAGAGAGTCAGACGGTGCAAGGAAGACTGTGATGACAGGTAAACATTATTCATTTATTATCTAATTTTAATAAATTTTTATTATCTTTAATTTAATAAAAAGGGGTTTACAAGGGGGTGATAGTGTTGAGCTAAAGGTCCTGTTCCCTACTCCCAAGATTCTAACTTAAACTTGACTGATTTGTTTATAGTGATGCCGATTCTGTCAGACTAAGAAAGAAGAATCAACCGAGATGGAGGAAAAAATACCTTCCTGCTGGACTCTTTTCTGACTACTACAAAGAGGATGAGTAAGTAAACTTTCTTTTTTTTTTTTTTCAAAAATCATATTTTGAGGAACTTTTTAGAATATTCATTAGATTTGTTTACTGTTGTCTGCAACTCTTCTTCGTGCCTAGGAGGATTGCTTTATTAGACATTTGACTAATTGATAATATATTATAGCTTATGCATTGGCCAAAACCCTTGCTTTACACTACGTTTTAGTATGTTAAAATATAATTCCTGCTTCAAAAATCTCAGTTAAATAATTGAGTTAATCAATGGTTTAGTTTAATTTAAAATTAATTGTGTAAGAAATTTGTGTTGGATGATTCTCGAATGCACATTCATCAAGGATTCTCCCCTGTAAACCGAAGTCCCAACGACAATCTGGTTTTGATTTCAAGGGAGGTTAATCATATTCAATTTGATTTAATGCTCTGATAGATGCTTCAAGTAGCCCATCTGAACATCATGTAGAGAGAATTGAATATTCATAAAAGTAAAATCCCTGCATT
This sequence comes from Gerris buenoi, assembly GCA_001010745.2. NCBI lineage: Eukaryota > Metazoa > Arthropoda > Insecta > Hemiptera > Gerridae > Gerris > Gerris buenoi. The sequence continues at coordinate 396,649 of KZ651209.1, forward strand.
GAGGGGCCCTCTAAAACACATCTCAATACAACTTTGACCTAGAGAACTTAAAGTATCTCCCCATCTGCAACTCTCCTCTATCTAGTTCTGGAGAATTTTGACATACTCTAGACTAGCACAAGGTTTTTAGCAAGTGGTTGAAAACTCAAAGCATATACTATAGGATTGATAAATCCTCGGCAAGTGAATAACTTGTGTTGTACTGTAACGCTGCCAATTAATCATTAAACAGGATAGATATAAGAATATCAATTGATTCTAAGATGTGTTTCTCTTGTGTTTCAGGCCTGGTAAGAAGGCAGTTGATGGAAGTAAAGCTAAGACAAGCAGTGATAGAGCCGAACCACTGCTTCCTCCTCCAGCTTACTGCTCTAAATATGTGAGACAAAGAAAACTCCCGTTTCAACTTCCCTTCGATTTGTGGTGGCTTCATGAGCACAACCAGTTACCTGGCAGGGATGTAGTGCCTTCGTGGAACTACAAGAAAATCAGAACTAGTCAGTACATCTTATTTAAACTAATAATAAAAGTAGTTATAGGAATCCACCTTTTTTTAATAGGATTATTCAACCTATTTGTTTTCTAAAAAGAAGAAAACTTTTTTTGTACTTAAAGTAATTTTTATTTTATTTCTTGATCAACATAACATTAGTTTATAATAGGAGAAAGGTATAAGCCACTTTACACAGATGTGTTCATTGGTATAAAACACATTTCAATTCTCCGGGATTTAAGTCAGGTGGCAAGTTTGGGACATTACTCTGAAGCATATGTCCACACAACTATGCTGATTCTCTCAAATTGGCTATTACAATCAGGACAAATAAAAATATTGTATAAGTAAATCTTATAAGGGTAAGGAGTTTATCTTCACAACTTCATCTTGACTTGATAAATATGCACTAAAATTATTATTTGTGTTATTTTCCAAAATGATATCTTTTTCAACCCATTTTTTTTCTTATCTTAGTTTATTATTTATTTCATACATTTTAAATTTGCTTGTATTCGTTTCTAGATTTCTACTACGATGTTAAGCCGATGTTGAACTATGAAGCTCAAGCATGTAACTGCAAGCCTACTGGTGAGTCTTGCTGTGGCGATGACTGCATTAACCGTATGGTATTTGCCGAATGCTCCTCCCAACTCTGTCCATGCAAAGAGAAATGCTCCAATCAAAAGATACAACGGCATGAGTGGTCCCCTGGAATCATAAAATTCATGACCAAGGATAAGGTAATAATCTCTCGTTATGTTCCCATAAAATTTTTATTTGATAAATGTAATGATAAAGTATAACTTATTCTATATTTTTTCTTTTTTTGTATTTTCTTTAATAATTTTACCTTGTTTTTAGGGTTGGGGTATCAAGACAAAGTATTCCATTAAGAATGGTGACTTCATTCTTGAATACGTGGGAGAAGTAGTTAGCGACAGAGAGTTCAAGACTAGAATGGCGACTAGATACACAGAGGATACACATCATTATTGCTTACACCTAGATGGCGGTCTGGTTATCGATGGACACAGGATGGGTGGCGAGGGTAAACTACTTTTTTATTTAAACATATGCACTTATAACTAAATAGTCTTATCCCCAGATGACAAATAGAATGTTTTCTATGGTTAAAACAGGTGAAATAAATATACAGAGATATAAAGAAAATAAATGCTTAAAGGTGTAATCTTTGTTATTAACAATCATCTATTGTACGACTCAAATTTTCAAGGCTTTGTTGTATTCAAATTTTTCTAGGCTTTGTTGTATTCATATTTGGCTTTGTGGAAAGGAGAATAAAACTCATCTTCTATGATGTTGTCCATTAGAAGAGCAGTAGGATTTGTTCCTGAGCAAGTTAATGCAGTACACCATCAGTCTCTTTAGTGAGGAGAAGGATCTTGGAGGAAATCCTTTACTTGGAATTTTTCAACTCTAATGAATTTTACATCAACACTTAAGCCGGGTAGAGTAAACAGGAGAGTAGAGTAGCGAGTAGAGTAACTCTACCCGTAGAAACCCGAAAAAACGCTCAGTAGAGTAGAGTGGCAAGTAGAGTAGCTAGTAAAATTGGTAGAGTGGGAAGTAGAGTGCACTCTACTCGCTACTCTACTCTCCTGTTTACTCTACTCGTGTAATACCCGGCTTTACTGATTTCACTCTACTGAAATATTTCAAAGGAAACCACCTATTTTTTTTTTGTGTTTTTAATTTGAAACTGTTTAATTTAAAATAAGAAAAAAGGAAATAAAAACATTATAATTTGGATGAGCACCTTACTTCTCAAGGAATCTTACTAGATATGGCGTTTGAATTTTAGTTACAAGAATATCTTTACAATTATCCTTACTCCTTCCTAGCTCCCTATTTTATCAATCAATTGTTGTTATTTATAATTTATCCGTTTCTATTTCTCTAATGGCTTTGTTACAGGTCGATTTGTGAATCACTCTTGCGAACCAAACTGTGAGATGCAGAAGTGGAGTGTGAATGGTTTGTTCAGAATGGCTTTGTTTGCACTCAGAGATATTGATCCCAGTGAAGAGTTGACTTATGATTATAACTTCTCACTCTTCAACCCAGCTGAAGGACAGGTCAGTGAACATTTTTTAAATTAATTTACAATTAAACTTAGGCTTATGTAAGGAAGGGTGTCAAGTCTTCACTTTAGTTGAACAATACTACAGTCTGTCCCAAATGAGAGTTAGTGTGTTGTGAACTAGTGCGCAGGAAAAACTAGCAAAAGGGGTGGGGAGCCAATGAGAGCTTGAGATTTTCCCGGACAAAAGGTCGGGGAAACTAGGCAAAGATGAATGATTTTTCCCTCAGAGAGGTTGACCAATCTGTTTCTAACTCGATTTCCCATGCTGTCAACGCACTAACTCTTGTTTGGGCAGACTGTAATTATATTTATTGACCCTTTCAAGTTGACTCAGTCAACAGTAATGTGCTTCGGAGGCATAAAAAAAGATCATTTGTTCAGGCAGTCTGTGCTGTAGAGGCTGTACTCAGCACTGCATATGTATCTGAAATGTTTATGTTTTCAGTGCCACATTCAATGGAAACATAAAATAGAAGAAAAGTGCATTAGCATTTTAAGCTCACTTCACAATGAAATGGTTTACAAATATACATGATGTGTCGTTTTAAGTTTTTTTGGTTTTTTTTTAAGTCTACACTTTATTTGACTGTTGACTTATTTTAGTCTATTTGACATGGAACCTCCATGTGTAGATTCCCAATTGTTGATTTTTATTTGAGGGTTTACTTGGGCACATAAATTACGTCTAACGCTATTCTTATGTTTGTGTTAACAGCCTTGTAAATGCGGGTCGTCAAAATGCCGTGGAGTTATTGGTGGTAAATACCAGAAGGTAACCAGCAAAACTCAACCAGTACCTGAAGACAAGTCTAAAGTACCTAATCAAGTTGGACGACCCAGGAAGAACATGAGAAAAATAAAGGCCGGAAAGAAACTTATCAACAAGAACAATCTTACTAAAGATCTTAAGGTTTGTGTTTTCCACTGCTTTCTTACTTATTTTGTGCCGCTTCTTCTACGTCAGTATCAACTCAACTTTGTTATTACCTATTACAGTATGGTGGATCAACCCCTTTAGTCATTTACTCAGAGTAATCATCGGTGAGAGGTACCTCTGTCTCTGGTATTTGAACTCACCAGATATGTTAATGTTAAGACCTAGGTTTTAGGTGCATAACAGGTTTGCTTTAATTCTTATGGTTTTATGTATGGCTTATCATTGATATGTCATGTATTGCAACATCATACATTGGGACGTAAACAAAAACAATACTTTTCCTCCTATTAGTAGTGAGGAAAATTAAAAAAAAGTGAAATATAAAATGTTATTTGAGTTACAAAGAAGTTGTATGTCAGGAAGTTTAGACCTGAATTAAGAGGTTTATAGTTTAATTCTGTTGTATTAAATCAACAAAAGAAAATTGTTAAAGGCTTAGCCCCCAAATTAGAACTACTAGTGACAACAAATTAGATTTTTTTATAATAACTCCAAACTATAAAAGATTTGAAGAAATTCTCCAGTTTATAAATACTTACTTTATGAGTAGGTTTCCACAGGTAGCTTGGTTTTCCAGTAAAATCCACATCACAAAGGGGTTGAAGTCCGACGTTTCGCTTCCACTACTGGAAGTATCTTCAGGGGTGTGGGGCGTCGTGATGTTTACATAAAGTAACAACAATACATCCTAAGGACTGGAGAGAATTCTAGAATTATAAACTGTATCCCGCTGTCCCTGTTAATTTATTTAATTACACTCCTTTATATTAACGCCACACGATGCCTAGTAAAATGGATCATTAGGAAGTTAAAATCATATTTATTTTTACCTTATTCTTTTTAGTTAGCTTTTAAAAAAATGGGCCAGAGTAGTTTAATTTTTGTATTATGTGTAACATTATTCTCAATAATATTACTTCGTATTATTGATATTATTATTCTTTTTAATTATTGGCTACTTTTTTCTTTAAAATCATATTCCTTTAAATTATATTCTAATTGTTTTTTTAAAGGTATCATTAAAGGACAGTGTAGGTGGTGCTCTTGCTTCAGTTGCAGCTAGATTGAACCAGCCTCCACTTAAACCACTCACTCCACAGCAGAAAGCATTCATCCTCGATAACAAGTGCTTCCTTATCAGAAATCTTGAAAAGGTAAACAAATCAGATACTCTCATGATTCAACAAATTATATTCTTCTTGGTGCATATTTGCTTCTTATCTTACAGTCACAATATCATTTTAAAGGAAACGTTAGCATTGGATTTTTACTTAATGGGAAATATTTCTTTATATATTGACTTAATTGAGAATCTGGTTTGAATAGTTGACATTTCACCTCTAAAGGCCCCCTTACACGGTCAAACTAGTTTGTCAAGCAAGTTTGATCAAAAGTTTGTCAAGTAAGTTTGATGCCCAGAGTACATCACATCAAGCCATCCAACTCATAAATTTCACCCACACACGGTCAAACTTACTTGTCAAGCTGGCTTGACAAGCCAAGTTTGTCAAGTAAGTTTGATCATGTTTCAAAGTAAGTTTTTCGTAAATTTGACTTGTTTCATTTTGTATTTCAGGTTAACCAGTTGAGGGAGAAGCTGAAGCTAGTGATGGGTGGTGGACTAGTATCTACAACTGCAGCCCCTGAACCAGAGAAGCCAGCCCAATCAGCTCAGTCCAACGTGAAGGAATCTGATGTCTTCCTTACTCAGCTCCAAGCATTATCCTGTCCTAGGAACATGAAGACAAGACGTCTTGCTCAAGCTGAAGACAACCCTGAGATGACAAAGACTGCAAGACTTGCCTGCATCTTCAAGGATCTCTACTCAGAAGTTGTCAATGCTAAAGGTATTGATTGCTTAAATTCTTTTTATGTTGTTATAATTTTCTTTCTTTTTTTTACCCAAGGGCAATTCATGAATATGGGGAATATAGATATCACTACGTATAAGTTGTTAGTATTTTAAAATTTACCGCCTGCTGCAAAAACTACTATCTTTTGGTTGGGAAATATCAACATCTAATATTTTAGGCAAATCTTTTCTTAAATAAAAGTTGCCTAACATACTTTTTCTGTTCACTAAGACACCTTTATTTATTAATTTTATTGGGAATATTAGTTAAATTGCATTGGTACTGTACTAAGCATTGTTATTGTAATAGAGTAACTCTAGGCAATAGAGACAAAAAAAGGAGAACAAATTTTTCAACTTGAAGATCTCTTTGAAGAATACATATTATTTGTTTCAGAATATATAATTCCTCTTGGGATGAATAATTTATTATATTTCTCAAGCTTTAATTTTATTAATTGTTGTTTACTCTTAAAGATTGTCATTGTATAATATTGTTCAATTTATTTATTTTATTATTATTTTTTTTTTTTTTCAGATGAGTCTAATGAAGTTCTATCTTCTAATTTTGTCACTCTACCCTCGAAGCGGAAGTTTCCTCTATACTACCAGAGGATTACAAATCCTATAGACTTGCAAACGATAGAACAGAATATAGTGACTGGGGTGTACCGTGCCGTGGATACATTTGATCAAGACATGAATGCATTGTTTAAGAACAATGTACGATGGTACGGTAGGACCAGTGAGCTAGGTATAGCAGCTACCAGACTCAGGAAAATATACAATTTGGCCAAACTTAGTGCTGTGGATAAAATCAAGGAGATCATTGGAGAAGATATACCAGCTTCTTTTATTCCTCAGAAAGAAGATCCAGGTAATTATTATTTTCACTTAATAAATAATAATTTTATGTCAAGAGTGTGGTTTTTTTTAGGAATTTGATAATCTTCTTATATTTCTACTCTGGAAGGATTCCAGCGTTATCACAAAGTCGATAAAATTCATTGTTTAATTATGGATTTGACATTCATCAAGCAGCTAAAACTTTTAGCTTTTTTGTTTGTTTTTTATCATTTAAATAAACAGGTCAAGTGTGTGCTAGTGCCACACAGCGAGGTTCCATAGGCAACACAGTATTGTTTAAAATTACCTATAGATGAGGCTTTTTAAAATGCTCAAAAGCCTGCTTTGAACTCTCCTATGAGTCTGATATTCTTGAAACAAACAGTCATCTGATAAAGGATGTTTTGCCAGTGAACCTAACTATAAACACATCAAAAAGAGCACGATTATATAAAAGAAAGTGGATTGTCAATTCAATTTCCAAAAAGTGGTATCCTCACTTTTGGTCGAAAAATGTTCAGGGTTAAATGTTGTATTTTATTGATTCATGTCTGTATGTCTTGCAGGTGGTGAAGAGGAAGATGTGATTCACTGTATCTGCGGATTGTTTAAAGATGAAGGTATGATGATACAATGTGAGAGATGCTTAGTATGGCAGCACTGCGACTGTGTTGGTGCTGATGCTACAGTCGAACATTACTTGTGTGAGAGATGTTCACCTAGAACTGTAAACCTAGAGATAGCTTTCCCTAGGCAACCAGACTATGCACAGCCTGGCCAGTTCCACCATGTCACACTAGTCAGGGGTGACATTCAAATTAAACAAGGTATGTATTTAAATTATACAGTTCATTTAATAATTTCTAAGGATTTTTGTTAAATACTCTAAATTATATTGATGAATTAGAAAATGTTCATTGTAGTTTTCAATGCTTAAGTTGTGGGATCTATTAAGAAATTAAAAGGCTCATTTTTGTGATATTTTTACTCCTCTTCGGGTAATTCTCTAGCTGATTAAAGAGAAGGGATTACATTTTAATGGATTTTTAGTGAATTTTCTACTTTTGAATCATTCCAATTCTCGTAATTTCTTCTGAATTCAGATAATATTTATTCAGTTTATTGATGTATGTACAGTAGTCACCGCTTAATGTGATCACGGTTAATGTTATCAACAGCTTAGTGTGATCAAAACAGCTTGGAACGGGCCCACCCAATACCAATGCAATGAAAAATATCCGTTTATTGTTATCAGTATTTCGTTTATTGTGATCAAAGTCAAGTCGAAATCGTTGAATTTTTTTATATAATTTTCGGGGAAATGACTACAGCTGCGGCAAACCGAGAAGCGTTTCGTCTAAACACCCAGGATTCTCAGAAAGTATACCTCTCACCACCTTTCCCTTCCTCTGTATTACTACATAGACATATAGAACATCTAAAATTCAAAATGTCGTGCGGAGAAGTTAGACATCTTAAGATCATACGATCGTCTTTAGACTGAGATGAACCAACGGAAAGCCGCAATTAAATTTCTCAGCCATTGCTGAATGAACTTCTAAAACAACAGAAGGATATATAGATATTGTCTCTTTAAAGAATGAGAACCAAATTTGGAAAAGAAGACAGAGAGAACAAGAAGAAGACGTTGAGCATGCACTAAAAGAATGGTTTCTGAGAAAAGAATGTATTTTTCTGAAATGAATGTTTATTTTCTAACATTAAAACAGCATGTGTTTTATGTGTACGTAATTAACAGTTTTTTCCTATTTGTATATATTTTTTTTTAGTATTACTCCCACCAGTAGTGCCTTTTGCTTATTATTATTATTATTATTATTTTATTTTTTTTTTTTCCATCCGCTTCAGTGGCTATGGCTATTAGGGGGAATATCGTAATTTTCTAGTGTTATCTATTTATAATTATATTTTGATCCAATAAAAACATAATGAAAGCTTATCCATAGAGATTTTGCTTATTATTATCAGTTGGTTAATGTGATCACTAGGCCTTGGTCCCAAAGTGATCACATTAAGCGGCGACTACTGTATTTTTCTTAGTTTTCTACTATTACGAGTGAGTTTTGAGTACTTTAATTCAAGTCAAATGCAAACACTATACATGATAACTTACTTGCAATAGTAAGTGTTTAGAGATGTTAAACGTATTAAAAAAAAAAAAAAACTTAAATAAACCAATAAAGGGGAATAATTATTACCTGAATTCAGGAAAAATGACTAGAATTATGAAAAAATGCATTGGTAGTTTTGTTGTATTTAGATAACATTATGCTATATTAGGTACTGAGTAAATAATAACGCACATCTAACGAATAATTAGTATATTGTCTGACCACAAGAATTAAACAAATTTTTTAACAAAAGAAAAAAATTTCAAAATACCTGTCTCGACTTAATGTTATCATCAGTTGGTTGATTATTTTACACTGTAAAATAATTTATTTATTAAAGTTTAAAATAATCAACCAACTGATGATGACATTAAGTCGAAACTGGTATTGGTAAGTTTTTTTCTTTTGTTAAAAAATTTGTTTAATTCTTGTGGTCAGACAATATACTGATTATTCCTTAGATGTGCGTTATTATTTACTCAGTACCTAATGTACAATAATTTTATGACAAAAAAAAAAAAAAAAAAAAAAAAAAAAAAAAAAAAAAAAAAAAAAAAAAAAAAAAAAAAAAAAAAAAAAAAAAAAAAAACAAAAAAAAAAAAAAAANAATCTTTTAAAATAGCCTTTAATTTATGGTTTTTGATGTTTCTAAAAATTGTCATCCCAGTTTTTCTTTCTTGTTAAGTCTGATTTAGAAATTTTTCTGAACACAGACTTTATATTTCACAATTCTACTTCTAAGCCAGCTTCGGAACGATAATGTTCATCTTAGCTGCTTATAACTTTATGTTTTGATCCTGTAGTCTACAGATTATTATATTTAATTTTTTTTTTTTTTTTTTTTTTTTTTTCCCAGTAAATGTATTAATTTATGGTTTCTTTGTTCCAGAGGTGACAGGTTTGCATTCGGTCACCACTTCCTACGTCCTCATGAGACATACCACGAACCTACTCGTAAGTTCTTCCCCAACGAACTAATGAGAGTTCCTCTCTACGAAGTGGTACCCTTAGATCTTATCATGGGGCACTGCTATGTCTTAGATCTTAACACGTACTGCAAGGGTCGACCTTTGGGAGCGTCACCTGATCACATATACATTTGCGAGTACAGAGTGGATAAAGCGGCTCGAGTTTTTGCTAAGGTTGCAAAGTCTAAACAGACTCAAATCTGTACTAAGAGTTATGCCTTTGAGACTTTTGATAACAGGCTAAAACCTCAAAGATCGTATGCTGTAAGTAGTAAAAGTTTTTTAGTTTTCTTAACTACAAAATTAATTTTAACAGTTGATGTGATGTGTAACTACTATTTTTCCTCTTATTAATTAATTTATATTATGTTTTTGCAGCCACATGGTGATGCTATACCCAGCATTGCTGCTCCAATACCACCACCTGTACCAGCCAAAGGAGCTGCTGTGGTGCGAGGTCGAGGTGGCAGAACTGCTCATCCTAATGAAGAGAATGTACCTCAGAGGGTCAAGCACACTATACAGAAATCTCCTCCCAAGGTACATTAAATATTTTTTTAGTGAAATTACTTTTAAGATATTTTTTTTTACACAATTGACTCTGGATAACCCCATCCTGTAATAACCCTGGCAGTTGATCGGGACTAAAACCCAAAAGAAAGAAAGAAAAAAAATTATGACTCTGGAGTACCTTATGACAATATGTTAACATAGCAGTATGTACATTAATATTAGTGGTTCACAATGCACCTTGGATGTACCCTAGGTGCTGTAAATATCTCAAATGTTTTTTATAAATAGGACACACAGTTTAAAATTTTTAACAATGTGATAATAAAATAAGGAACATTATCTCTAACATAAATCAACAGTTTAATTATTGACATTAGCCAATGTTTGTTTGAGAGGTGTTAAAAATGCACGTACCGGTTTACCCTGTTGCTTATTTATTTATTTTAATGTTTAATTAAATTGCTTTAATTGTTGAGAAATTGTACTGACAAGTGACTTAATCAACAATTTATTTCGGTGGAAATCCGTTTTAATACTGAAGCTCCTCATTAGAAGTATTGTTTGAGATAGGAACACAACATAGTAGGGCAGTAGAGAGATCTGACTCTATACTTATTGTAATTTTCAGATCAAATGATGCCAAACATCTTAAAGATTTGTCTGTTATTTTGGTATTGTCACTGTACTATATCAAATTTATTTTATCAATATTTATATAAATACTAAATCATTTGAAAATTATGTGAACCACAGTTTATTTCAATCAAATTATAATCATATTAACACTGGGAGACAGAAAGAGAAAAATAGACTCCAGCGCTGGGATCCCGAGTAAAATAAATTAAATTTTAGTAAAGCTGTAGTAATAAATTAAATTTTATAATAACAGGTAATGTGGTCAGCGTAAAAGGAAAAACTAGAGTTCGGCATTTAGAGGTCTTATATTAAAACATGTACAATACACATACACATAGAGAATTTTAGACAAATGAAATGTGTAATTTAATTATAATAAAAAATAGAAGACAAAGTATTCCCCAAGCAAATTATTTTTTAACCAACGCCAGGTACTTTAAAACATAACGGAAAATAACCGGTTATAGAAATAATATTATTACATTACAAAAGTTAAAATTTACTTAAAACACTATCAGAGACATTTAATCTAATTACTGTACTCAAAAACTAAAGTGTAGTTGGAATTTATTTTAAAACGTTAAGGATATTAGTTTAATGAAATTCTAGCCCATGTGTTTAGCTGGAAAATCCAATTTTTTATCTGTAATTAACAAAAAAGTACAATTATAATTGCGGAGAGTTTTAATTTTACCCGGTTTACTGCATTCTGACTANTTAATATTTAAACTTTCCGTAGTATGAAAACTACCAAGAACTTAAAAACTGAATTTCACAGTTTATTTCTTTATTACCAATTTTCAGTCTAACATATTCATCTCAAAAATGAATCATTTAATCTATGATAATCCCAGCTTAGTTAAAGGTATTTTAACAAAAAACGTCTCTCTCTCACTTTTTGAATAAATTCTAAGATTTATTAATATATTTAAAGTTTTGATATTATTTATAATTAATTAAAAATGCCTTACATGTGACTATGCCAGGAGGGACTTGTAAAAATTTAATTTATAAATAACATTTTACTTTATCATCTAAAATATGTTGGACAACATCTGAAATCTCTCGTTTACTCAATGGAAATATCAAAATGAATTGATTTATTTTTAAATTGTTTTTCTTATTATCCCTTTGTGAATCTTTTAAAATAGCCTTTAATTTATGGTTTTTGATGTTTCTAAAAATTGTCATCCCAGTTTTTCTTTCTTGTTATTTATATAATTTGTTTATTGTATATTTTTANTTCTTATTATCCCTTTGTGAATCTTTTAAAATAGCCTTTAATTTATGGTTTTTGATGTTTCTAAAAATTGTCATCCCAGTTTTTCTTTCTTGTTATTTATATAATTTGTTTATTGTATATTTTTATGTATTACTTTATATATTTATTATTTATATTAAATTAAACGTTATCTATTTTCTTCTGACAGAGACAAGATAAGAAGACCCGGTTAAACAAAATATTACTTAAACTTCTATCGAGACAACCTAACAACAAAGTACCTCTTGATATTTCTTACCTGCTTGAACCTGGACGTCGTCAGAGGAAAAAACCAGCTTTACTAAACTCATGAGAATGGCTTCTACCTGGATCTTCAGCCAATCATGTCTTCAGATTCTAATCAAACATACTTAATATCTCTTTTCAACCAAACATACACATATATCAATATCAATAAGATATTGATCTATAAATACCTTTAAACTAATATATAGTTTGTATAAACCCTAATAATTTATTATTTTTTGATTGTGATAACAGAAAAATAGTGTTACAATCAAAAGTTTTTTAAAAACAACCTATTAAACAATTAAAAAAACAACCTGTTAATACCATTTTAGAATGTAGACCATTCGCCAATTTCAAATAGTTAATGAAACTTAACTTTATTAAAGAAGGTTCAAAGAAATGAATTATTTATAAGAAGGTGAATGGACAAGTCAAGTACATTCTAAAGAATTTTTCTTTTTTATGAAAATTGTTAAAAACAAAAACAAAAAACAAAAAAATGTAATGATGTTGAGAAAAAAAAGAAATTATAAAATATTCTCTGTCCAAGAAGATGAAAGTTTTATTTTTAAGAGTTGATTTTGTTGTTATAATGTTTTGTAAAAATATTATTATTTATATTGTATAATAATGTTGATTTTTCTTTGAATGATTCAAAATTTGTAATAAGTGTTTGGAATTTGTAAATTTTTGAAAAGGTAATTTAAATCTAAGAAGTTTCATTTTTAAGGATAAAATTAATTTAAATATTTTTTGAGTAAAAGTTAAATTCCGTTTAGTTTATTTAAACTAATATACAGTAGACACGGCTTAATAAGACCACTTAGTGTCCTAGACGAAATAATAATCTTGACCAACTGTTAATAATAAGCAAAAGGTACCATAGGAGGAAGTAAAACAAAATTATAAACAAGACTATGTTTATTACATACACTGAGTGACGTTAACTATATGAAATGAATCTTTAGGGACAAAACTAATATGTATGTAAATAAATGTACATGATCAAGATGTTTTAAAAGGGCTCATTATTCGTTTAAAAATTAAACATATCATCTTTGAGCTTATGTAAATTTGTTGATAAAAGAATATGAATCATTGAAAGACTAAAACACACTGAGTTCTGATTACTTTCAATCGTTCCCGAAATTATAAAACAAAATCCAACGATCTCGACTTAGATCATAATAAACAAATATTGATAACAATAAATGGAAACTGTTTATTGCATTGGTATTAGGTGGGCCTGTTTCAAGCTATTTTGATCACACAAAGGGGTTAATGACATTAGCCGTGATTACTTTAAGCAGTGTATTTAAATTAGTCCAACTTTTTTAAAGCCTATACGGTGTTAAGGTACAGCTCATTTATATATGAATGAAAGCTTTAAGGTATTAATGTGTTGTCAACTTGTAGCTTCAGCAATAGCAATGTGTTGTTAACTTGTAATTTCAGGTTAGCAAGATGATGTTAACTTTTAATTTCAGGTTAGCAAGATGATGTTAACTTGTAATTTCAGGTTAGCAAGATGATGTTAACTTGTAGTTTCAGGCTAGCAAGATATTCCTTGTAGCTTTAGGTTATAATGAACTTCAGGATTAATAAATATGCTTCAACTTTTAGCTTTTGAAAAACATGTACACAAAGATCTTAATCCCAAAAAACATAAAATTTATTTAAAGAAAACACTTTATTTTAAAATTTACAAATTCCTCTCTTTATTAGTTTATTTAGATTTACGTCGAATTATTTAATTGATCAGGGTGGTTTACTTGTATTAATGTTAAGGAAAAAAATTTTTTTTTTGGAAAATACAAAATACATTTTATTCACTAGTTTTATAAAAACTTGAAAATAAATATAATAATACCCAAAAGGACCTTTTTAATGTGTAGATAATGTAAATATGTACATTTATTTTTAATTTAAAACAATAATATATATATACTTATATATATTTAGTTTTATTTCTGTACTGTACAAATAAAAGAATGTTTAATTTTACAACCTATCATAGGTTTGTTTTATAACCTAATCCATTCAATTAGGTTTATATCCTATTCTTTTAAGGTGTTTAGGTTTAAATTACAACCTAATATGTATTTTTAAAAGTTTAAACACTTATTCTATTGAGATAAAACAAAAAATATTGTTACATAAATGTAGTTAGAAACTTTTTATTTTAAACATGTATTTAACAATTTAAAAACAAAAGTTGGTTATTTTAATTTATATGTAAAACTACACTTTAAATAAATAAGTTTAACAAATAAATATTAGGAATTCTATTTTAAATCTACTTTACATAAAAATTTATTTTTTACTTTTTTTTTTTATTTTTAAAAAATCATGGTTAATTAATTGTGTAAATAACCCTTGATTGATTATAATAAACAACATTTAAAATGTGTGTATTAATTGTGACACATTGTAAATATATTCAGCTTTTGTTAGTACTAGTAAGAATTTACTTTAATGTTATATTTTAATTTTCTTTCTATTTTTAAAAGGTAAAATCCAATTTTCATTTATTCTGTTTTTCCCTTACACTGTTTTTCTATTTACTTTGTTATGTATATAAATATTAAAAAAGCACTTATTTATTTTACTTCTTTTTTTTTTGTAAATTTCCTTTTGTTTTTCATTTATTTGGTGATTTATTATTATATTAGCCTTTATTTATTATTATATCAGCTAATTAATTTATAACATAAAAAAAACACAAAACACAAGGTTTATTTAATGAAATGAAACTGAATAGTGATGTTTCTTGAATGGAAATCAACATTTTTCTGTGGTTTATATATTTGTATGAGCTATGTGTATTTGCTTGCTAAGCATGACAGTATAAGTTGAAAAAAGGAGTGTTTTATTAAAAACTTATGTTTTTTTTTGTCTTTAAAAATTAATTAATACTTTATTATTATTATTGCACTTACTACTTCAAAATGTTAGATAATCCTTGTATTTTTAAAGCTTGTTAGTTTCTAAACAACCCTCCAAGATAATAGATAAAAGTCCTCCAAACTACGTACACATAAAAATTAATCGAATTGTCGTTCGAATTAAAAAAAAAAAAAACTTGTACAAAAATCCCTTTTAGGCATCAGGGAACATTTTTTATCTCGTGTCAGTCTATCATTCATTAGTTTTGAGAACCACCTAAAAACTACTCTTTCGATTTCTTTTCTAAATGAATCTTTTGGACATGTTCCTTCCAATTTTGGTAGGTAGAATAATCAATCTAATCATTTAGGTTTTCCATTTTACAGATCTTCCTGAAGTGAACTTGTTTCAATTGATATTTTGTAAGAAATTTGAATGTAGGAAGATGTCATCTTAAAGAATTTGATAAGACTCTCTAGATTTATCAATTTTTCTTCCTTTCTTCACTTATAATACTATCATCGGTGTTATTATGGAAGCTATAGCGTGGCATTAATCAATTAATTATAGAAAGGTGTGTCCAAGATTAATCTTAAGACTTATATGTTAGTTAACAAAAAAATTAAAAAATAAATTTTGCGAATAAATTAAAAAAATATATACATTAATAATAATAAGATTGAAATACATAAGTTTTACTCTGGATTAAAAATATTTAACTCATACTGGAAAATAAGTTCTACTGTAAAAGCAAAAAAACATAACTTTTTTCAAACACTTCTTTCTACTGTTTACAATTTTTCAGTTATGAACACTAATTATGAGATAGATTAAATAAATAAAAAAAAATCTCAAAACATAAAATAAATAATATGCTTTCTATATTATATAATTATAATAATACAAATGAAATAAGACGCTTAAATTGTAACTATATTTCATTAAGTAATGTTAAAAGTATAAGAAGNAATTGATGTACAGTAAATTCAATGTTGAGTTTTCTTATTTTTTATTTAAATTTTATTTTGGAGGGAAATTATTTTAGTCTTCCCTCTTTTTTTTTCATCTGATTGTTTATTATTATTATTCTTCTAAATTTTTAAAATTATTATTTATTTAGCATGCCATACCTGTAAGAATAATCAATCTAATCATTTAGGTTTTCCATTTTACAGATCTTCCTGAAGTGAACTTGTTTCAATTGATATTTTGTAAGAAATTTGAATGTAGGAAGATGTCATCTTAAAGAATTTGATAAGACTCTCTAGATTTATCAATTTTTCTTCCTTTCTTCACTTATAATACTATCATCGGTGTTATTATGGAAGCTATAGCGTGGCATTAATCAATTAATTATAGAAAGGTGTGTCCAAGATTAATCTTAAGACTTATATGTTAGTTAACAAAAAAATTAAAAAATAAATTTTGCGAATAAATTAAAAAAATATATACATTAATAATAATAAGATTGAAATACATAAGTTTTACTCTGGATTAAAAATATTTAACTCATACTGGAAAATAAGTTCTACTGTAAAAGCAAAAAAACATAACTTTTTTCAAACACTTCTTTCTACTGTTTACAATTTTTCAGTTATGAACACTAATTATGAGATAGATTAAATAAATAAAAAAAAATCTCAAAACATAAAATAAATAATATGCTTTCTATATTATATAATTATAATAATACAAATGAAATAAGACGCTTAAATTGTAACTATATTTCATTAAGTAATGTTAAAAGTATAAGAAGAAGAAAAAAACAAAAAAAAAACAAGAAATATAATTCTTGGA
The DNA here is from genome assembly GCA_001010745.2 of Gerris buenoi. Lineage (NCBI taxonomy): Eukaryota > Metazoa > Arthropoda > Insecta > Hemiptera > Gerridae > Gerris > Gerris buenoi. The sequence goes on from KZ651209.1 coordinate 413,326, forward strand.
TAAAATTTATTTTTTATTAAAATTTGAATTTAATCTAAGACAAGCCTGCACCTATATTTCTTTTTTAAGTTATAAAACAAAAATAATAATGCTTATAGCAAAACATCACTTTAATATTGAAATAATATAATCCTTGATATTATATTATCAAAACTTCATTTTATTTATTTATTTTTTATTCATTAAATCAATGGATGTCTGTATGTATTTTATGTTACATTTTATTTTAACCTAAACTTATACGGAGCACGATTAATAAAATATATACATAGCTACAAGAAATATAACTTTATTTTAAAAAAGAAATTGATTTTTGTGTGTAAAAATAAAAATAAATCAAACATTTGAGGGTTATTAAAAAAGGAAAAAAAGAGATTATTATGGAGTGCATATTTTTTTATGTATCATAGTATTTTTCATAGTAAAGAAAAAATAATTTAAAATTTCTGAAATTAATTTTAAAAAATCTGACGTACTTTTTTTTTTTTTTTTTTTTTTTTTTTTTAAAAAAAAAAAAAAAAAAAAAAAAAGTTTTACATTAAAGTCAATTAGGACTTTCTGGTTTTGTATGACCCAAAATAGAAATTATAAAGTAGAATAAAATATAAATAAATATAAATGAAAATAAATAATTAAACAATTCAGATAATAGATCAATTTTATATACTATTAGAGTTGTGTAAATATGAATAAATATAATCAGAATAGTAATCATTTTCTTGTTGCTAAATTTATTAATAGCTTGTTAAATGTATTTTCAGATCAATTATTATTTTCATTAAGGTTTTCCACATTTAACAAGGTCGACTGAATAAAGTTTACTTCTGATGCTCTACAATTTTGTACCATTTCTATACTTAGTCTTAAATTTTGTGAATTTGTATTTTTGTTTTTCTATTTGCTACTAATCAGAAACAAACTGATAAAAATAATATAGTTAATAAACTTGGGAAATCGACATAGATTCACTCTCACACCAAACCATTTTAAGTTTTTAACCTAGTAAACCGTACAACCTAGTTGACCGTTTCCTTCAACTGGAGCCCTTCGGCAACGAGAATAATTGAAGCTGACCTGATACTAATACCGCTGGTCAACCTGGTTTGTTTCTCAGAGTCCACCTCTAGATAACCGATCATAATATCTTTTTTATTGCAGGATTTTCATAAGTGCTCATAATGCACTTAATAAGGTTTAATGATCAGATCATATGTTTTATTGCCTAGTCCTATTTCCTTGTTCTTCTCTTGCTGCAATTTCCTGATCTACACCAGACCACTTAAATGATGCCTTGATTATAGTCTAAACTTTTAGGCTTATTTTATGTCCACATTTCTGTTATTTTAGATCTGAAATGATGTATAAAAATCAAAGATCAATCACTTGACTTCATATAAAGTAAGTTATTTAAAAATACATCTCAATTTACTAAATCGAATATGATTACTATTTTGATTCATTATTTCAATACACTTGTCATTTTGATAGGCTCCATATTACCAGCTAATTCTTTTAAATCAATTATTAAAACTTTTACAAAGAATCAATTATAAAAATAGGTAAATAAATTAAAAATAATATAAACCATAATGTTTTAATTGTTATTACAAATTACAACTCACCCCCGATTGTATTTTTCTGGGTTGATATCGGAAGCCTATTGTAAATTAATGTATATTTAGTTTGTTTCTAGAAAAAGAATATAATCAATATTATATGAATATATTAAACCCTACTGGTTTATAAGTACAAAACTTATAAATAGCAAAAAAAGAAAAAAAAATTGATGTACAGTAAATTCAATGTTGAGTTTTCTTATTTTTTATTTAAATTTTATTTTGGAGGGAAATTATTTTAGTCTTCCCTCTTTTTTTTTATCTGATTGTTTATTATTATTATTCTTCTAAATTTTTAAAATTATTATTTATTTAGCATGCCATACCTGTATTGATGTAATTATTTTTATTTCATCTAGTGCTAAGGCTTCTTACAATTTAGAGTCATTATAATTATGTAGATTTTCTGGTAAAGACCACTTCTCAAAGAATAGTTGCTTTTAACTCTACAAACATCTAAAGATATATTAAGCATTATAGTGTTAAATCGATGCAAGAACATACTTAAAAATATGTCACTGTTATTTTTTGGAAGCAAAATTCCAGTCAATTTATTTCAAGACTTGGTCCTTACCAAAAAACCTTAACTTTTTTCATTCTGATTTACTTAACTTTAAAAAATTATTTAAAAATTGGGCATTTTATATTTTCATGGCCATAATAATTCAAATATTATCATTCTTATTATTATTTAATTATTTTTTTAACAAAAATATATTATCCTATTATTTTATTATAATATATTTTTAATTATTTTCCAATTGCTAATTACTTTTTTCTGGGTTTACAATAGTTGTATATTTTTAACTGTTTTGCATTAGGAAGTTTTTTTTTTATTCAAAAAGATTTGTCTAACTTAGAACATATTTTTGTAACATCTTCAATGTTCTGTTTTTCATCAGACTTCCTTAATAGACAGACATTCTTCTCTAATTAAATTATGTTTAATATATTGTTTTTTAAACAGACAATCCCTTTACTAAAATATTATTTTAACCAAAACATTATTTATTTTTTTCTTCAACTTAGCATGTTTCAATATTAAACAGAACATATTATTTATAACTTATAACATCTTAAATGCTCTGTTTTTAATCATAACACCATTTTATTATCTTTAGCACATGTTTATATTATATTGATATAGATTTTAGGAATATCTCTTTATCAAACGGATTTTTTTTTAATCACTTTTATTTATATTTTTGCCAGATCACATACTAAACAGGACATATATATATCAACTAAAAACATCTCTTATAATGTTCTGTTTTAAGCATAACATCATTTTATAATCTTTAGCACATGTCCATATTATATCTATAGAGATTTTAGAAATATCTCTATAAAACTTTTTTTAATCTCTTATATTTCTATTTCTATTGCAGATTTATATAATTGTATAACTACCTGTTTGCAATTATTTTTTCCAATTGTAAAATAAACGTACAATTCTGGATCCACATAATTATGTGTATATAATTCTTCTACAATTGATTTTACTTTAAAGAGACTAACTTTTATTACCTATAAATGTTTATATCTATCATCATGTAAATATAAATGTTGATGATCTATAGAAATTTACATAATTGTTGTAGATAGAAATTTACGTAATTGTTGTAGGTTTACCTATGTATAATTGTTTTTCAATTAAATAATGTTCTTTTACACTTAAACTCTTTTACATTACACATACTATTGTAAACCCATTTAGGCCGGAAATAGAACGATTAAACTACAATTAAAAAATATAAATACAAAAAAAAAAAAAAATTAGTTTTCATAAATTTAATTCTTCCTTTATGGTACTATTTATTATTATTCATATATAATTTCTTTGAAATTTTATACCTGTTTTTATATTATCATGCTAGTCAAAATTTGACACTTCTATAAAACCTAAAAGGTTTGATTAACTTGTGTACAAATTAGAAGAAGAAAAAAAATTAAAAACAATTTTTGACTTAAACAAAATAAAAATCAAATAGGCATTGTTTTAAACTATGCATTGTTCAAACAATTAATTTTAGAATTCACATAGTCCCAGAGATTTTTATTTGACTTTTTGATTTATGTTTTGTATAAATACATTTGTGAAAGTATTCAAAATTTAATTTTGATACTAATCATTTATTTTATTTATTATGGTTTAATGGTTAGGAACTAAAAAATGTGAATGTGTAATTTTTTATTCTGTCAGATTCGGGAAAAAATTTTAAGAAATATTTAAACATATTACTGGTAGGACTCGAATCTAGATTTTTCCTTCTTTTTCCCTCTGTTACTAAGGTTGAGCTAACTCGTTTTGAGAATAATGTGTTTTGGGTGGTATAAACAAAAATATTTGTTCAGGCAGCTAGTGCCAGGGAAACTATAATTGTCACTCAGTGCCCTGAAACTGGTTAAAAGAAAATACTACCAATTATTGCTGTTTGTGCTGATCTTTAAATACAAGAATTATCAATATTTCATCAAACCTACCTTCAGTAATAAAGGAAAAATAAACAAAATTTAATCGCATATTGTATGATAAGTACAAAGGACCAGTCCCTCTATAGAAACAGTCCAGTTTCTCCAGTATATTACATGAGTTCTGAATCATTATTTTGTTTATTATTATATTTATTTGATTATTTTTAAATTTTCTTTAAAAAAATTTTGAATTATTTAATTACGACCTCACTTTTACTTAGTGTAACTTTCATTTTTAATTTGCACGATTCTAGAATAAAATAAAAATATTTCTCTTATAAGATAAATGGAAGTAGTTTTAATAAATTACGCCCTTTATATCTGTAGTTTATTTATAATGTGTAAAATTAATTATTAATAACTAATTGATTTCAGTGCCATTTTAATTACTGTTTATGTAATAAAAGTAGTTTAATTGTAGTGAATTAGTTTTTGTTTTTCTGAGTTTAATGGAGGAACAAAAGGAGAAGAAAATGGTTTGTAATGCCACTATCAGTGTATTAATTGTTTTCATGCAACACCTTTAATTAAAATATACTAAAGAATTAACAACAACCTCATACACTTAGCTGACTATTTTGTGTAAAGAAATATATATTCATTATTGAGAATCGGGGCAATAGCTCTTTACATAATTGCTTTATAAAGTTGAAACTTACTTTTAATTGAAAACAGCCATCAATAGCTACCAGAGAAAACAAAATCTTAAAAAACTAATGATCAGTTGCAACTGTTTGCAGTATTGCATCTACAATAAATTATATTTACATCTCAGCCATCTGCTTATGCTGATTCCTTGTTCCCCCTTGTTTCTTTTATACCTTGTACTGATTATAAGTCTGATGATAAACCAGCTTAAGCTAGTTTCACTAACGCCCCGCACTAGAGCTATGAGGAGATCTTACATCTTCCTCAGTAGAGTATAATTCCATTTTCCATTGCTTCACTTTGTTATAAAAACCATTTTAACCATTTTAACACAATTTTTTCTCAATAAAACCATTTTAATTAATACTGGAAAATGTTACCTCTTTCCATTTTATTCATTTTTTTGTCGTGTATCCATCTAACAAATTATTCACATAAAAAGACAAAACAGAAAACAAAACTAATTCAAAAGCTGTAGACAAATTACTACGCACTTTATTTTTGGATGAAAATTTTAGTTATTGATTTTAGTAGACTTTTATTATTTCTAATATGAAACTGGGACTATTACCTAATTAAATATTATTATCTAATTGATCTATATTTAATTTCCTTTTCATTATTATTATTATCATTATTATTTTTATATATATATATGACTCTCTTTACTTATGAAACTCTTTACTGGTAAAGCCTATAAGGTTTGTTTTATTGTAATATTTATTTCCATTTATTAATATGTTTTATCATTATTTATTTATTTCCTTTTATTTTTGTAAATAGATTATTATTATCATTTTTTTTTATTTATGGGAAGAATTTTTAATTTTATTAGAGAGAAACTTGCATCAAATCAAATCTATACAATAAATAAATAATTTTAATAGGTCAAATATAATATTTATATGAGTGTTAAGTTAGTACGTATTCAATATTTTTTTAGGGTAATTGTTATATTATAATTATTTTCTTTGTTTTATTATTAGGGATTTTTTTTAACATGACAGAACTGAGAGTTAAGTTTATTGTTTACAATGAGGCTACATTGCTGATTTTATGTTTAATTATCTTATCAGCTAATTAATATTATTTTCTTTTTTTTTAAATGCAGGATCTTACACATACAGTGAAAAACAAAATGTAAATAATCAGTGTATATTTATAGTAAATCAAACATAATAAGTAGCTAGTTATAGAATTTATGCATGTGTACATATTATTATGTATTCCTGACAATTTTGTTACGTTGACATTTTTTTTTCTTTTTGTTACATTTTTCTAACTATTTATTATTTCCTATAAACTATGTTTAGATTACAAAATAAATATTTATTTCATAGGTAAATTCATTTATAGTACATAAAGGTGGGTCAAGATATTAGAAATAAACTCAAGGAAACACTATCATATATTTTTTTTTATTTTTATATATTGATATTGACTTGCTAAACTTGTAGAAATATTGAAAGCTTGGATTCGGGACTAGTTATTGGTTACGGCAGAGAAAAATCATTTTCCTGCGTAGCTTAGTTGGAAAGAGCGCTACACTGGAAAGGTAGAGGAAATGTAGTTCTGTCTCCTCTGTCTGTCGCCCAGTGTTAATAATAATTATTATTTGATTTTTAAAGTTTCAAAGAAATATCTAAGTACGATAAACCCTCTTAATTGCAAAATAAGTCATTTCTGTCCTAGATATTGGTAGTATTTACTAAGATTATTTGGTTGGTGAATGTTATTATTCAGTCTAATTTCATGTCCTGCCGTCAACCATTATTAACTTGCATATTAGAATTGCAATATATAAATATTTACATTTTAACTATACTATTATACTATTATTATAAATGTACTTAGTATATTAGTAGCACTGATGTCTATTTACTTACTGATGGTGAATGAATAGTAAATGCCAATAAAATGAACCTCTGCCACAAGATTAGAATCTCTCTATATATGTTATTTCTACTCCGTTATTTTATATGCCACTAATTACTTTAAAAGCAGCTTATAAAAGCTATAATTCAAAATGGGCCACTTTATTTATTTTTTAAAAAAATAATGAAACTATTCTATTGCATTCATGGAATTAGTTAATTGATTTATCAGTTCTGAAAACCCATTAGCTTTCCTAAAAAACAAAGGATCTCATTTAATTTTCCCTAAAGAGAAGTGTTCTACATGCGATGATATCCTATCTAAGTTTATGTTTGTGGTTTCAAATTACACTTTGCCTGCATATTTACCACATTAGTGATCTCTGTAGTTTTCCTCTAATCTCTTTACCCATATTCATAGATTTTTAATTGTGTACACGTAAAATGATGCAAGTTCCTCATCTTCAAAAGCACTTATAAACAATTATGTTTTTTTTTTTTTTGTTATTATAATTATTAATTAAATAAGTTTATATTATTTTGCTGTTAAATAATACATTTTATAAGATACGTATATGAGTTGTTTTTTTTTTTAGCTAAGTATTTTTTTTTCGTCTGTTTTTTTTAAAAAATGTACTTTTTGTAATTTATGATTATAAATGAAAAAATCACAAAATGTTAATATTAAATAGTTAAAAGAAAACAAATCCTACACTTTTAACACTTTGAATATTCTGTACCCCTTTTTCCCCTCTATATAAATGTATTTTTTTTTTCTACATTATTATGTATTTAAATTATTTAGAAACATCACTTATCTGATATTTCTTTTATCTGGAATAAAAAAAAGAAAGAAAATATATATGTTATTAATTATTTGAGTTGTTTTTGAGCTTTATTTTATTTTTGTTAGTCCTTTATTTATAAAAGAATTATTTTTTAAAATAGGTATAATAATGATAATATGTGGTACTACAGCCTGTGAACGGCTTCGGTTTCCTATATAGATATGTTGAATTAACTAGGCATCATGTGGCTTGTTCATTAAAGAGAGCATTGTAAAATAAATTTTTAATATTAAGAAAATAGTTAATCATGATGAGCTGATAGTTAGAGAGGATGATTGTTTTAAAGAGCCGTGTTGTGAGGGAACAGGACAATTCCTTAACCCTCACGCCCAACCAAATACCCCGGCTTACTTCATTTAAACTATTATGAAATATTAGAGGTGAGCAATAATAGTTATTTGGCGGTAACATGTTATTACTATACTGTTATCAGGCAATAATATGTTACTTGAGTAACAGGTAACAGCCTTCTGTTTCAACTCAGTAAGGGGGGGAGGCACAAAATCCAGGGGGGGGGGTTATTTAAAACCAACATATTAGTAATTTGTTGAAGCAGGTGAAGGACGAAATATAACTCTCTACATAAATAATTTCTTAATAAAACAGGGGTCCTTACACTTAAAACGTGAACAAACCGACAATCAAAGTAAAATNTAAACTAGTTCAAAATATCGCGATTTGAAAAATTAATTTTTGGTGAATTAATTCTGCCCCACACTTCCTACAGGCCTAGTAGCTTTATTTTTTTCACAAATATATTATAATAAAACAATTTTTGGAACAGTTGTTAAAGAATGTTAGATTGAAATAAGTGGCATCATTCCGATCCGTGTACACATTCATCTATGGCCTGGATCTGGATACGTAATTGCGGAGGGATACATATACATATATAGATAACATAAATATCTTCGGCTTCGAGGAGCCGCGAGACGGAGTCGCTGTCTCTCCCTTCCGAGTTTCGGTCGGCCAGGTTATAAACAAAGCCAATTATAACATCGTGTTTCTCACTAGCACTCATTTAACACTAACGCAATGCAGATAGATACAGGTGATAAATAGCCCTAAGCCATAATGTATGGAGTAAAGGACAGTGCGACTCAAAACAGAACAAGGGCTTTATGCAAGTTAGAACCGAGCTCTACCCTAGAAATAAAATTATTGGTAAGAGAAACCGGGCAGAGAACAGAAAGAATCAGGATAACATTAACAAAACGATAAAAATAATAGTAGCGAAATGTTATCATACAACAATAACAGTTCATTGCCTATTTTTCTTGTTACTTGAAATGTTATTGATTCTGTTCTGCTATAAAATAACAACAACAGATGATCTGTTATTGTTATAAAATCTTTTAGTGTTATAAATTATTGTTATAAATTCTATTTTATTGTTATAAAATAGAGTCTTTTCAATAACATGATATCCAACAACGTTGTGATTTTAATTATCTGAGGAAACCTTTTCTTGTGATTTAATGAAACAATTCAATTTACGCTGTTGTTCTTTGTTATTCGTGTTCCTTTATTAAACTCGATGCATCAAACATAATTTAATACAAGTAAATGCATTTACAGTATGTTTTTTTAAGTTATGATTTTTCACTGATTTCTTTGATTGTTATATGTAGAAGACATCTTTAAAGCACTTTCGTTTTTCTTTTAATACGAGGGGTAGACCATTCATTCAAACCTTGTTAAAAAAAAAAGGTGTGGTGTCGCGGAACACCCGGTAGGAACAAAGTTCCTTAACTTTCTTCATTAAATATAAATTATGAAATCACGCTACTAAGTACTTATACGTTGCTAACTACTGAATGAACATGGCGGAGTTAGAAAAGAGACAAAATTAAAAGTAACTAACAGTTCAAACCTAGCGGAGTTAAGGCAACATTAAAAGAAAAGTGTTATTTGTATCATTAAAGCAAGCATCTAATAAATATGTATTGAATATAAGAAAAAAGTTAATCATGGTTATAGTTAGATAAAGAATATGATTGTTAAAGAATGTTAGATTGAAATAAGTGGCATCATTCCGATCCGTGTACACATTCATCTATGGCCTGGATCTGGATACGTAATTGCGGAGGGATACATATACATATATAGATAACATAAATATCTTCGGCTTCGAGGAGCCGCGAGACGGAGTCGCTGTCTCTCCCTTCCGAGTTTCGGTCGGCCAGGTTATAAACAAAGCCAATTATAACATCCTGTTTAAAACTTGATTAAATTTAGTTCTTTTGTTTAAAAAAAAACTTATGTTTTACGATTACATATTAAGACTTTTATTATATATAAATGAGAAGTAGGAATATAATAAAAATAATGTTGGAACAGATATAGTAAATATAGATTATAGGTATAAAAAACACAGATAAAAATAAACGTTGACGAACACAAATAAAACTCAGATATAACAATTAAGGCGCGCTTCACGTAGGTACGTGAGGCGATAATCGCCAGTTTCTGTACGATTCAGTTTAAATATTAAGTGTAATAGTTGCATATTCTTTTTCTACACTTCAAGACCTTTAAATTGTTGTATAACATGCCATGGAAACTAAAAACTTTTTTAGCCACCCGCCATATTGGCCGCCATCTTGAAAATATTACGTGAGTTATTTTAATAGTTGCATATTCTTTTTCTACACTTGAAGACCTTTAAATTGATGTATAACATGACATGGTAGCTACAAACTTTTTTTTGGTTACCTGCCATATTGGCAGGGCCGCCATCTTGAAAATATTAAGTGTAAAAACTCCAAAATTTGTCCAGTTGTCTAAAATGCCGAGATGTATATCGAGATGTATGTATGTGCCAAATTTTATGTTTCTAGCTATAGTAGTTTCTGAGTTGAAACAAGCCAACGGACGGACAAACAGACAGAGCCGTTATATATGGTTTCTTTTGTACTTTGTACAGAAACCTAATAAAAATAATGTAGGAACAGATGAACAGGAACAGTTACAAATATATTATAATAAAACAATTTTTGGAACAGTTTTTGGAAAGGAAATAAGAAGAGGACCAAGTGAAGGTTTCATACAGGTTTTAAAGCGGCACCGCAAAAAAATAGTTTGGAATTTGGAACTAAATTTCAGCGGCGCCGGAAAAGCGTTGCCATAGATGAATCTCTATCCCTTTGGGCCTCCGCAATTACGTATCCGCTAGCTGTGAACCTACCTAAACCTGTTAAAAAAAAACAATACAAAATAAGCAATAGGTACAAAAAAACAAAGTATTTGAATTTCAAAAGGAATTCAGATTCTATTCATAAACATAGCCACATTCCGGGATCGTGCTCTAATATCCAGGCCCACGGTTCAGATTCTATTCTAGTTTAGCCTTGTAGAGAGCATCTTAACGGTTCTATACAAACTTTCCGCTCTTTCCTAGCTTTCTTCGTTATATTTAAAGTTGATTTTTTGTTGTATTCGCCAGTCACTGCGTTGTGCCAAGCAATTGTTGTTCCGTCGTGAAGGTAAACGAAAAATAATAAAATAAAATAAAAATAAAAACAGCCATTTATTACCAATTTTGAGATTCGTAAATCATAATTTTGTGCTCTATAGAATGGATAATTTTTTAAAAAAAATTACACATTTCTTTTTTTTAAGAAAAAAAAAACTAAAATTAATGTATATTAAATTTCAAAAAATATTTCTTAAATAAGAAATAAAATTCTATAGACATAAACTAGTTCAAAATATCGCGATTTGAAAAATTAATTTTTGGTGAATTAATTCTGCCCCACACTTCCTACAGGCCTAGTAGCTTTATTTTTTTCTCTCACATAGGTTGGCCAATCTGAGCAGTCATAATTATTGTTAGTAATTTACTTTTAAATCGTTTACTTTATAGCATAGATTGTTATTATAAAAATATTGGTTATAGTTTATAGTTAGTTATAGTTATTGTTAATATAGTTTTTCAAAATAATAGGTTTAGTTTATACTTAAATAGATTTGTTTATACTTGAATAGGTTAAATTGATTTGTTTATACTTGAATAGGGTAAATAGATTTGTTTTGTTTATACAAAATCAGATGTTTTGGCGATGTTTTGCTGTGTGACCTTGAACAGGTGGAATCGTGCTTGTTTACGTCACACCGAGGAAACAGTCTACTCTAGCCTCACTAGACTCAGTCTCTATCGGTACGTGACGTGGACGTGTTCCGTGATATTCCCTTTAGTTCCTTCACGCTTTTCCTGGTTTTTGTTTATAAAAACAAATCATCTTCGATTCTTCTAATTATAAAGGTAATTCCGTTAAAATATTTTATTTTATCTTCCAGTGTACGTAAAAATAAATTTGATCCGATCTGATTAATCATTTTCATTTGTTAATTATCAAATTAGATTATTATTTATCGTGATATTGAAGATCCTATGATTAAAAATTAATTCGATTTGTTTTTTTTTTATAAATAATATAAAAATTAACTATTCAGGTTAAGTTAATTTTCCAACAGTTTTTCTTATATTTTTAAATTGTTTTGAACACAATACATTAGTTTAATGTTTTTTTATTTATTGAGTTTTATCATTATAATTTTTTGCTTCTTAGCCTTTAGATCAATCGCCGCCTCGCCTATAACAACAAACAACTATATTCTCAGACGAGTTATATTTATTAAATAATATATATATATATATAATACCTGCCATATTGGCAGGGCCGCCATCTTGAAAATATTAAGTGTAATAGTTGCATATTCTTTTTCTACACTTCAAGACCTTTAAATTGTTGTATAACCACAAAATCCAGGGGGGGGGGTTATTTAAAACCAACATATTAGTAATTTGTTGAAGCAGGTGAAGGACGAAATATAACTCTCTACATAAATAATTTCTTAATAAAACAGGGGTCCTTACACTTAAAACGTGAACAAACCGACAATCAAAGTAAAATTAAATTCNTTATTACTCACGTAATATTCAATTTACTTCTTAAATTAACATTTTTAATTATTTGCTTTAACAATAAATTATTAAAGTTAGGAAGTGTGTTATTTACTGCTGTGTTAAAATGATGGAATTTATAAGCCATGAAGTATGTTTTATTATATATATTTTTTTTAACCCTTAAGGGGTGAAATATAACCTTTTTTTAATTAACCAATAGTTAATTTTACTCACCTACATGACACTAAAAACAAGTAGTCCAAAGTTATCAAAGGTGCAAACTTGTAAGAATTATTTTTAACATTCTTATTTTCCATGTTCTCAAAAACTCTTTACTAAACACAACACTGACATTTTGACTTCGAAATAGTCTAAAAATTAATAAACAATATTGCAATTTTAATGATCGTCAAAACACGCCGTCATATTCTGAAGATCATTTGTTTTAATTATAATAGAGTTGTTTACTATTTTTTGGATTGTTTAAGTACAATGATCGAATACATATCCAATGTACGGCGCCGTCACAAGCGGCAGCGATGTTTTTACCCTGAGAAACCATCTTTTGTCGTACGAGGTTCGCCGAAGAAGTCGCCTCTTTGTTTCCAAATTAACCGTAGCTTTCACAAAGCACCACTCCGTTTCTGTTTCACTCCTTCTACCATTAGACGCGATCTATTGCTCTGCGTTTTGTTTCGCCGGCGACGTCGAAAAACTTAGAGGAAATAGGACTTCATGTGCCCATCCCATTAACAAAACTATATAAAGTAGGCGTGTTTTCCACAATCTTTCATGAGTTAAGTCAAGATAAAAAATAAGTTTATCAACTATTTCCGCATGTCGCTTACATAATATAAAAATATGAGGAACTTCGTGAAAGAGTAAGACATCATATTCAGCTCCAAAATACCAAAATGAGAAACTGTATTCAGTCTGAGCAAACGCTGGAAAAAATTGCCGTCTTCTAAAATTGCGACAAAAAATTAACTTCGTCTGCGTGAAACGGACAACGTCCCTATAATAGTTAATCTGAAAACTAAGTTTGTATTTTGTTTTCTATTAATAGATACATTATATATTAATGCCTCTATTGGAAAATTGTGTATTGTAACCTTCTTTAGTAATGGCGTAAACGCTGGGATAATTGTATTTGGGCGACGGGTTCAGTTTTGTCTATCTCCTTTATTAATAGACAAAATGTCTATAGTTTAATTATAATTATAATAAATATATAACATGAATTACTAGGCATAGATTGATATTAATTTTCATTAAATTTAATTTAAATATAATCTTTGTCTCCTAGCATTTCTAAAACAATCGTATCAAAATGTATGGTATCTTTTAGTATCAAATTGCTTTTATATTTATAAATTCTCTTTGTACCATATTACCCTAATAATTCCTCGGTAAACTGTTAATGCTACGACGACGTATTAATAATTAAATCTATAGTTTGCACCCACGATAATCTCTTAATTCTTCCCACACGTGATAAGTTCTGCTTAGGGGTGTAAACTGCGGAATATCCGATTTACTCCTACTTTGTTTTAAGCTCTTCGGAGTTTACATGACAGAAGAGCACTGCGATATTGCTTTGTTATATCACTGAAGAAGGTTTCCGGGAATTTGATAAATCAAAGGACCACTCCACTAAGTGGAGATAAAAAAGTAATGTAGAAAAAATTTAGATAAAGAAAATGAAAGTAAAATGAAAGTAGATAGAATAATTGATCTTTTACGTAAAACTATTAAGTATGTGTGAAAGTAATAAATCTGTATAATTACTAGTGAAGGGAAACGAATCAAAATACGATGATTACTTATTTAAATGATGGAAAAAAATATGGTTGATAGTGCAAAAGTTATGTGATACAAGTTTTATAATAAAAGTTATTATTTATAATGTAAAAGTTATTAATGATTTAAATAATAATATTTGGTGTTGTGAATTGATAATATTGCTTTATCTTACCGAAGGTAACGGAAGCAATGTGATAGCTCCGAAGAACTCTGTCATCATTTTCAAAAATTTCAAGACAGAAATCCGTTTCAGACATCAGGGAACATTTTTGGTTCAGTGTCTGCCTGTCCGTCTCAAGGATGTTAAATAAAGGGGATGGAGGGTTGTGGCAAAAAAGTGACCCCATGAAGATGTGTAAAATGTAAGCTTCAATGGGACAAATTACCTTCCTCTTGGTTATAGGTTACCAAGAATTTGTTTATCGTGTCAGTTTATAACCTGATAAAGAAGGTAATTTGTCCCAGTTCAAAGGTTGTGGAGCATGCGCAGTATGCTTTTTCTCTCCAATTTCTCTTACCTCCATGGGGTCACTTTTTTGCCTTAAACCCCTTCTTAATATTCCATCCCCTTTATATAACATTCTTGGTCCGTCTGGAGCTAAATTTTTGCGAACCAACATATATTAAAAACTGCACGTCCGATTATAATGAAATTTGAATGGTACATCATAATTAGCCAATTGTTGGTTCCATTTAAGTTTCAACATTTTGAACCCATTTGTTTCTTTTCAACATGCCCACAAACTTCTATTTATTTACCCCTACATCTTCAAATGTGCTCATCTGATTTTTATGCAAATTTGGATGGTTTGTCGAAAGTAGACCGCAGACAGCACCAGATTAATTTAAACCGTCTTAGGCCTTTTGCTTAATTGATACTTAAATTCAAGAACAAAACTATAACAATTTTGACATTGAAATAAATGAGACAACAATGGCTTGTAATAGCATAAAATCAATAAAGAACTTAGAATGCGAGGAAGCTATGAGCCACTGTAGATAGCCACTATAGACAAAAGATAGAACTAGTATTGGCTAAAGGTAATTAAAAGAGAGAATTTGACCAGTAAACGATTTATGGATTTTGAAAGAGCTCTTCATTAGAATTGGAAATAGTAGGAGGTAACGATGTTTGATTAGATAATTCGATTAATGATTTAAAGCAGATTTCTTGTGTTCCAATTATGGAATTATCCTAATTTAAAAATAAAGACTTTTTTAGCAATTAAACTGAATGTAGAGATGCATAAATAGTTACTTTTTTAGATTGCTACTTCCCTTGTTTTTTTTTTTTTTTTGTGTGTGTGGAATATAAATGGCTAACTAAATAACTATTAAGACAGTGGGAGTTTAGTCCAATGCACTTTGGGACAAAAGAATATCTCACTTCTGTTTTTGTAAGGGGAGTATCAGTGTAGAGAAGAAAATTCCGTTACCCTTGTTTAGATTTTTACTCCTCCTGTTTTTTTTTTTATAAGGGGAGTAGCAATCCAGCTTCTTCACACATCATACATTTGTCTATTGTACCTCCGAAGCGAGTATGGTGAGGTCATTAGTAAGGTATATAAGCGTGCGTCGAAGCGTGGGGGGGAAGAGCGCCCCCTAGGGGGTGTCCCTCGCCCTGTTCCGTCCTCGAACCATAGATACAAATCACATCATCATGACACGTATCGGACTCACATCAATCGGACCACCAAAGAGTGAGGGAAGAGTGCCCCATAGGGGATGCCCCTCGCCCTGTCCACGATTCATAGATGCAATTCTAAGTTTTATGGCATGCGGGATCGAACCCACGACCTCGAGTCGCCTTGACTTATTGATATCTAGATGAGCGCCTAAAACCCCCACCACGCTGGCTCCCAAATAAAACAGTAAGTAAAAGATTAAAAACAAAATTTATATAACAGAAGAAAATATTATGTACATGAGCTATATTAAGGACTGTAAAATAATTTTAATGTTTCTTAACGGTATAGTTTTTAAACTCGGCAAATGAATAAATAGATTAATTGTCTGCCAATTAGTGTGGCACATATAACTTTCTCACATCCTATCACGTAATTTATTGATATTTTCCTCTTTTGACCCAAAATTGTCTAATTTATTTAAACCCACTAGCTTAGTGTAACATACAAGTTAAGAGAAACTTAGACTCATCAAGTCTAGAACTTTTCAGCTTAAGGAAAATCTCAGATGAAATTAGCAGGGACACAGAACACTGATTACCTATAAATATAAAGTTTATATGCAAGTAATAAATTAACCTTAATTCCATAAACATAATGTTATACTATAAGTGAGCGTGAAATTGTTACTACCGTATATTTAAACTTCTTCCACTAATATGTTAACTAGCGTAATTAATTACTCGCATGAGTAAATTTAAATATTTTCCTCTTAAAATGTATATACCGACTATCTCATACATTTATAATGTATTCCCTCACATCTAATTAATAAAACATGTATACAGATAAACGCTTATACAAGTATTCAAATAATTACATACACATTAAAGTTCATTAAGAATAAATGCGCCTACACTAACCATTAACATTTGTATATAATGAATTTATGTGCCCTCTAAAGTCTAAAAAACGCATACATATATTAAAGAATTGACTCTCATCCATGCAAAGTAAATTAGATGAATTATTATTTTTACTTAACTACATTGGCAGGGGTTCAATCAGTGCAATTGTCGTTTAATACCCCTCTTAATCTTCCTTTTTACTGGTATTATATTACTTTGCTTTGTAAGTTTCATCGCACACCTATTACCCCAATTTTGAACCACTTACCGTCATTCAATCTTCCCCAAATTTTGCACATAGATACAACTAAGGTGAAGAATACAGAAACCAAAATAATAATAATAAAAAAACAAAATGGCGTCAAATTTATTTGCTTTTTAAGTTTCATCGCACACCTATTACCCCAATTTTGAACCACTTCCCGACATTCAATCTTCTTCAAATTTTGCACATAGATACAACTAAGGTGAAGAATACAGAAACCAAATTAATAAAAATAAAAAAACAAAATGGCGGCATATTTATTTGCTTTTTAAGTTTCATCGCACACCTGTTACCCCAATTTTGAACCACTTCCCGTCATTCAATCTTCCCCAAATTTTGCACATAGAAACAACTAAGGTGAAGAATACCCACAAAAAAAAGTAATACTAATAATAGTATAGTAATATAAAAAAGTAAATACCCACAAAAAGTACATAAGACCAGTTTTCAAAAATGGAATTTTTATAATAATTATTTTAGAATATATTTTAAATTTGTTCATTGAGTTTTTAGTTGGATTAAGAGATTTGTTTTATAACTGGAATATTGCTGAATGTGTCGTGTATTTTTAATCTCATTCAAGCTCGGAGATTATGAAAGAGAAATCAATTTCCAATACCTTCGTTTTATGTACTTCTTTGTAGAATTAACTAACGTAGTGAAACTTTGGATACTTCTTTAAATGTTTGTAGAATATAAATGGATATAATTATTTATACATTCCTTTGTCTAAATAACTATAAAAAAAAATCGGTCCGAGACAACTCAGACAAACTTTCTCATATATTTACATTTAATTACTGTTAGAAATTTCATCAAAAATTATCATAAATATAACTTCTCCCGGGCGGGAAATCGAACCCGGGATCTATCCATTCGCGTTTTAAGCTATTTTCTCAGGAACTAGATTTTTCCCGAGAAAACGGCTTATACCGTTAGATTCGTATTTAAATTGACTACATTTTAGATTTTTTTTTAGTCCGTCTTTTAACCGTCTTTAGATTGTTACTCCCTTCAGATTTTTTATAAAGGGCATAGTCAGGGTACCCATAGGCAAAAAAAGTCAATTATACATACTCTTTCCAAACCTCTTTGTATGGCTTGTTTAGGCCAAGTCTGACACCGTTTTCCTCTGTGACTTTTTTTGGTTTTGGGGTGTTTTTCATTATTTGGGCCCTATAACTTTGACGTCTCAGACTGGAAAATCGGAAATCGTTCTGCGTCAGAATAATCGTAATATTGTCTACACCCCAAAACCAAAAAAAGTCAGATGAAAACGGTGTTAGACTTGGCCTAAACAAGCCATACAAAGAGGTTTAGAAAGAGTATGTATAATTAACTTTTTTGCCTATGGGCACCCTGAATAGGAGGGGGAGGTGAATATTAATAATATATATTTGACCTATTTTCTTTTTTTTTCTCCATTATTGTTGTAATATGGTCACAAATTGTGTGATGTGCATTATATGTGGAACATAAGTATTATAACACTTGTTTATGTTCCTGGCTTTCACAGCTTGATTCAAAATATGTAATTACATTCTTAGTTTTCAGGTGAAGACCACGTTATGAGGGATGTGATCCGATGTTTCGCTTCCACTACTGGAAGCATCTTCAGGGATAATAAACATCGTGATATTAACTCAGAGTATCAAACTGAACTACCTGATTGAGAAGTAAAGTAAGTTGCATATTTACTATGTATATCATTGGTTGAAGGTTGTGTTAGATATGCCTATGGGAGTCATGGTTACCTGAAGGGTATTCATTGGAGCCATCCATTATCTACTGTTTCTGGAATTAATCAACTCATGGGAGACCACTTTGATTTGGAGTAATATTTAACTAAATAACCTATTAAGTGGCGAACTATCATAATTTTGATTTTCGGTCTACTAACTAATTTCGTACTCAGAAATGAAAATCGCATTGTCCACCAAAAAGAGCGGGATATGGCCGCTCTCCAACGGTTTTTTTTTTTTTTTTTTTTTTTTCAAATGCCTATTGCCAAGCTATGTCCCGCAGACGAACTTAGCCAACCAAATATTCTTTAAAGGCACCAAAAATTTACTTTTGCACACAATTCTAGCTTGATGTTAGTCAGCCACGTTTTTTGCACACTATTTCCTGTACTAATAGGAATTTTTTCTGAGTCGATCCGAAATTATAAGTGGTGAAACAAATATTTGTTTACGTGTTTTTTATTTCGAAAAAAACGGAGGTTCAGAATGGAGAAGATTACCTCTAGAATACTAAGGACGAATTGCTTTTCTCTGAACAAATATTCGAATAGAAATGAAATTGAAAAAAATTGATATTAAATTTGACGCGACAGAGGATTATTGTGAAATGGAATTGAAACGTAAGTCAATAGAGTTCAAATAGATCCGGTATGATATCTACCCCCACGTCACTCATATGTAATATATTATTAACTGTCACAGCATATCGTATATCATTTTCCTTGAAAACTACACCCTTTATATTTTTGTTTTTAATCAAATATAATTTCAAAATTAATTTTGAAGGCTTAGATAGAACTTGCCATCGGTTAAATATTTTTGAATTCAAATATTTGGGATATACATCATTTCTATTTTTTTTTATTTATCATTACTTAAAATATTTTTAACAAAAAATAGAAAAATACAATTTATCTTAGTGTGTTATGATAATAATTTTAAACATTAGTTTTATTTGTAAAGTAAAAATAATAATTATACATTTGAATGTGTAAATGACAAAATATAATTTCTTCTTAACTATTCAAAAATTAAAAAGATAATAGTCATTTGAAGTAATATACTTTTATATACGATTGATGCGAAATATAAGCATTGTATCCCTGTTTAGATGAGTAGAAAGTGATTCTTTACGTATTTGTAATAATCGCGCATGCGGTTTCATAATTCCTCTTTTTTCTGTTCTAGGGTGGGATTCTTAACGCACGATTAGGGAGTTTGTTTACCTTTAACAAATCTAATTAGCTGTTTGTTAAAGTAACTGTTTATATCGAGTTTTTAGTAAAAAACAATGAGTGATTTAAGTGATTATGACAAAAATGAGGAGAATAATACTCCTCCCGAAATAATTAATTCAGCAAAAAATACAACTAATGAATTAATATCATCTTAATCAAAAGAGAAATGCGAACTTACAAACAGGAAGTTTATTATTTTTTTCTGTATTTATTATTAAAATACACAATCGTAGATAAAGTACGGTACGTAACTCGTACGAAAACTGCATTTTGCATTGCTCGTGTGGTTTTACTACCCTCGCTGTCACTCGGGAGCTAACTCCACACTCGCATGCAAAATGCAACTTTCCGCACTATATGCATAATGTACTATGTTTCTCATAATATTTATATTTGGAAGGCCCACATGGTTAACTCTAGGAAGTTATGCTATTTCTATTCTACTTTCTTTTTTTTTGTACTAGGCAAACAGAACAAATATATTTTTGAATGAAATAGTAGTAACACTGTAGTAACACGTCGGGAGTCGAAAGCCTATATTATTCGTGGGGGGCAAATAATCATAATTGCCCACTAATTCAATTGCATTGCCACGAATCATAATTGTAATATACTAACTATAATAACTATTATAATGAAGAATATTTTACAAATTATTCATCAATTTTTTGAACAATAATTCTTCATACTACTCGAATTATGGTAGGAGTACAAGTAACAGGTCAAGTCTTGTCACATAGTTTTTAAAAGTACTGCTTCCTACCAAAATTTCACGTACTTCTTGACTTACAATTACTTGCAAGAACCCTTGGAGACACTAACCACATTCAGGTAATTATTGAACGAGCGTAGTGAGTTCTTTATTTCAGAGACTTGGGATTTGAAAAGTTGTATGTTGTAAGTTTGTATGTTTGTTTGTCCAACGATAACTGGAGTAAAAATTGACCAATTTCAACGAATTTTGGCACAAAGATGCATCTCAGCATTTGTGACAACTGTATAGTTTTTGGTAATTTCACACTAAATATTTTCAAGATGGCGGCCAATATGGTGGACGACTAAAAAAAATAGTTTTAGTGAGCATAATGTGTTATACATCATTTTAAAGGCCTTTAAGAGGAGGAAAATAATATGTGACTACTAAAATTTCGCACTTTATATTTTCAAGATGGCGGCCAATATGGTGGACGACTAAACAAAAAGTTTTTAGTCAGTATGACATGATATAAATAAATTTAAAGGCCTTGAAGTATAGGAAAGGAATATCTAAGTATTAAAAATATCACACATAATATTTTCAAGATGGCGGGCAATATAGCGAAAATTAGTTTTTATTTAGCTAATTTACTGCAGGTTCGCTAAGCTCACCTGTATATTTAGCATTTCTGGATAATTTTATGCCATATAATTTTGCGAGCGTAGCGAGCCAGCAACAAATTCATAACTTAAGATTTTGTTCAAACGCTGTATAAACAGGCGAGCGTAGTGAGCCTTCTTTAATTTTATTAAATAATGATTATTATAAATACTGTATAAACAATAAACATATTAAAGCATAAATTATATTAAATAATGATTACGTAAAAATNTTTTGCTGTCATTCAATGTTTATCTTTTTTTTATAAAAATCTCAGAGATAAATATAACAAATTGGAAACCCGTCAAAATGAAGATTGTAAATATTGGATATGGCAAAACAAATAAAAATAACTTCCGAACTAACTTTTCACGCTGCAAAATCTGCTGAAAACCAATTAATTCTGCTAAAAGATGGCTAAAAGTATTAAAATAATGCATTGTCATCGTGTTCTAAGCTACGCTAAAAGTTTCAAATGTCTAGCTATTCGGGTAGTTAGTTAGAAATCGATTGCCAGAGTTGCACCGGACAAACAAACAAACAAACTTGCGAGCGCAGCGAGCCTGCAACAAATTCGTAACTTAAGATTTTGTCCAAATACTGTATAAACAGGCGAGGGTAGCGAGCCTTTCATTAATCGTATTACATAATATTACGTACAAATACTGTATAAACAGGCGAGCGCAGCGAGCCTACAATAACTTAATTCAATAAATATTTATTGCAAACGCTGAATTAACAGGCGAGCGCAACGAGCCTTCTTTAATTTGATTAAATAATTACTATAAAGTATAAACAGGCGAGCGTAGCGAGCCTAATATAACTTTTTTAAGTAAATAATTACTACAAATGCTGAATGAAGAGGCGAGCGTAACGAGCCTGCGTTAATATTACTAAATAAAGATAATGGATAAAATAATTTTAAGGATCTTTTCAGGTTGAATAAGAATGTCAGGTTTTACTGAAATATTATCCTGATATCATTATTGAGAACATTGTATGGCTGATATAAAAAAAACATTCTACGCGAGTTCTTTATGCACCGCATCACTAGTATGATTTTTTTTACAGAAAGCTGTAGGTTTACATACGATTACAAGAATGTATGTATTTTAAAACTTGTTTCAGTTACACATTATTTCAAGAATACACTGTATTTTAAAACTTGTTTCTGTTACACATTATTACAAGAATACACTGTATTTTAAATCTTGTTTCAGATATACATTATTACAAGAATATACTGTATTTTAAAACTTGTTTCAGTTACACATTATTACAAGAATACACTGTATTTTGAAACTTGTTTCAGTTGAATAAATAAGCCAGAAGAATTGGCCTGATCAGAAATAATATTGTTTTTAAACCAACAAACTATCTCTTAAGACTACACAGCAGAGCGGCAGATAAAACAATGAGTTATTAGCAATAATTATGTTTAAAATTCACCTGTCGAGTACCGTGGATTAGCTTGAACTCTATTTCAACTTGTTAATTCTGTTTTAACAACGCTAAATTCTAATTATCTTTTAGCTAAAAAAGCTTCTGGTTTATTAAATCTATAACACTTTATTTTTTTTAAAAATATCGAGAATCCAGAACGGATCAAAGCTCTCATGTCTCTGCACATGTCTCTGCAGGCTGGGAGTTACCTACCTTTGATTTATGTAATGTAACCCATACAACGTTATCATAACAACACCTGGATGTTAAATCAGAAAATATTTTTTTCCTCCAGAAGGGGGGAAACATTAACTTTCCACCCTAGTTTATAGGGAGGAAAGGATCCCATTACAGCCTAGTTGTGAAAATCGTGGCGGAAAGTAGAAATCGTGGTGGAAAGTAACAGTAGAGCCAACTTATTATTCTTAAAAAAATCAGTGTTGCCTGTTTCATAACTAATAGCAGTTTTTTTTTAACTCAATGACTCGACAGGTTAACAGCTTTTTTATTAAATATTACAGAGTTTAAATGACGCGTACTTTTGATTGCCGTGATACTTTAATTTTTATCGTCATTTTAACATGTCGTATGACTTCATAACTGAGTTTAAACAAAACTTATAGAAAAGAGTCCTTGTAGAAAAGAGGTAGGTTACATCCCATCAGGTTATATTATTGTTTTTGATTTCTCGTATTTTAGAGATAAACACAAATAAATTAAATATTATTCAGTTAGTCATTTTGTAGTACATTTTGTGTATTATTAAACATTTGAGTTATAGAGTTATTATTATAATTACATAGTTATTGAAAGTTATCAGGGCCGCCCTTAGGCAGGGGCAACCGCCCCGGGCCCCGCGCTTTTAGGGGCCCGAGGAAAATTTTTTATGTTTTCTTTGATTTCTATAATAACTTTAAGTTATTATAGAAATCAAAGAAAACATAGTTGGAATTGATGAATTGCACATTTAATTTACATTATTTTTTTCTACAATAAGATGTTATAAAACTTTTTTTTTGTTTTGTTTTTAAAAGTCGTTAAACAAATTAAAGGTATAAACATTTGTAAACTTAGTTTTTAATACCTAAATAAATTGATAAATCGAAATCTTAGGTTTGTTTGTGTTGTTTTCCACCCTTCTGGAGGAAAAATCTTGTACGGACCACGGGAGCAAAAAGTCATAGCACCCTCGCTATAATTAACTCCCTCGGCTATGCCTCGGGATTAAACTTCATGGTTCCCTCGGCTGCGCCTCAGGAACCAACTAAATAACTCCCTCGGCTTCGCCTCGGGATTTAGACAGTATGGTTCCCACGGCTTCGCCTCAGGAACCAACAATAACGCTCTGGGAGTAATGACTTTGTTTCCTCCCTTGGTGCGTAAATAACTATTTTTAAGATTAATTTTGCTTCCGAGGTTACTAGGTTACCGAAGGTAACGGAAACTATGTGATCGTTAAGAAGAACGAAAATATTTGATTTCTCCTATTTCAAAAATTTCATGACAGAAATCAGGGAACATTTTTGGTTCCGTGACAGTCTGTTGTTTGGTGCTCAATTTTGGCAAACAAACGTGTATCTTAAAAACTACACGTCTGATTTTAATTAAATTTGTATATTGTACTTAGATCATTGTTGATCCCATATAAGTTTCAATCTTCCCATATACTTCTCTTCAATATGCGCACAAACATTTATTCACACCTATATCTTCAAGAGTACTCATCTGATTTTTATAAAATTTGGATGGTTTGACGAAAGTAAACCGTAGAGAGCACCAGATTAATTTCAACCGTCTACGCTCTTAAACTTTTGCTTAATTGATAAATAAATTCATGTAAAAAATGAAAACCATTTTGACGTATTAATAAAAGGGGGAAACAAATAAATTAGACAATAATGGATTGTAAAAGCATAAAACCAATGAAGTACGTGATAGGATGTTAGGAAGCTATGTGCCAACTTAATTGACAGTCTATTATAAGGATCAGCATTGGAAGCAAAAGGTCTTATTTACTTCTCTCAAGATAAGATCAAATGCTAATTTGAAACTTTATCGGGGTCTGGGGTCTTACATGACGTAAAAATTTATAATCTATAGCCTAGCTTGACTAATTTACCTTTTTCTACTTAGGTCTTTTTTACGATCGTCTGAACATTCAAGTCTGGAAAAATGGCAAACAATTGATTCATAGTCTGTTAATGGATATATCTGAATCCAGGAATCACCATTGTTTAATGAAAAAAAATAAATAAATAAATAAATAAAAGAATAATAATTTAAATAAATAAATAATTCTATAAAACTTCTATTTAATTTATATAACAAGTAAGTAACATAATTCTTTATTTGATTATTTTCAGGTTCTCATCGATAGAGGATAACGTTGAGAATCCTGTGATTTGGAATGACCAGCATCATCTCTATTCTCATTTGAAATCCTTCATTTGACGGTGAAGCAAAATGGAAACCAGATATCGCTTACGTCTTTAGGTGGAAGAGATCCGGCGCCTCCTCTCTACACAATGTAAGTAAAAACATATAAATAGTAATTTTTAACAAGTAAAAATATGTTGAAAACCTGGCTAATTAGTACAAAAATGAATCAATAACTTTCTTGTAAGTAAAATAAACATGTTGTCTTGTTATACGATATGCGTATATCGATAATTTGGCTAGCCAGAATAAAAATGATAAATAGTCCGTCTTGCAAGTAAAAACATCAATAGTAAGTAATAAAAATAAATATACCTACCGATGATACGTCTTTTACTGAAACAAGGTATCGATAGTCCGGCATGTAGTAAACAAACTTTTTCTATAAGCATTCTCGTTGTTATAAACGTATCGATAATCGATAGTCTGGCTATCTCGTATGGGAAATTAATCGATAGTTAAGGAAACTGGTTAGTAAGTATAGATATATTGTCGACAGTGTGAAAAAAAAATTGTTGTAATCTATATATAGGTATATAAAACTAAGAGTGACAGTGACTGAATGATCTAAAATTCTCCTATACTTCCCATTGACATAGATATTTGAAATTTGGTACATAGGTAGAGTAAATAGGTAGAGTACCGTAAATAGAAAAGTAAGGCCATTTGTATTTCGATATATGGTCGCCATATTGAATTACAGCCACCATCTTGGATTTGTGGACCTATAGATCTGAAATTTGGTACATAGACTTATAGTAGCTAAAAAAGAAAATTAAAGGAACTATCACTTTAACATATGGCCCCCATATTGAATTACAACCGCCATCTTGGATTTAATAACTCTCTATTATCTCAGCTTCCAGTGGACCTAGAGATTTGAATTTTGTGCATAGACTTATGGTACCTAAAGAAGAAAATTAGACACTTTTACTTCAACATATGGCCGCCATATTAAATTATAACCGCCATCTTGGGTTTAATGATACTCTGTTATCTCAGCTTCCAGAGGACCTAGAGATCTGAAATTTGGTGTATAGACTTATGGTAGCTAAAAAAGAAAATTTAAGGTACTTTCACTTCAACATATGGCCGCCATATTGGATTTAATCAGATACTATTATCTTAGCTTCCAGTGGATTTAAAGATCTTAAATTTGTTACATAGACTTATTGTAACTAAAATTGAAAATAGAAGGTAGTATAAAATAAAATAATTGAAAATGCATAAAAAAATAATATAATAACATAAGAATAAATAACCTACTTTTACTAAAATACGAAATTATGTGACAATAAAGATAATTAATTATATTGTTTTAAATATTATTTATACACAGCGCCAACTTCTAGACGGATAAGGTGCGCGAAGTTTAAATATAAAAATAAATCGATAATTTCGTTAGCAAGTAATAAAAAAAAAAAAAACGACAGTCTAGCCATTAGTAAGAAACATTTTTGATGCTTTTCTTCGTCGAAAATTCTCGAGTCGATTTAGGTGGGAAAAATCACGTTGAAGGATTAAATATCTTTCTTGAATCGATAATTTGCGGCTAGTGAAGAAAAGAAATGAGATGATGTTCTGTGTTCAATGATGTAAGTTAAAAGAAATCGATAGTCTTGCTAGTAAGTAAGAAATCTCGATATTCTGGCTTTAAGTAAGTAATGTATCGATTGTCTGAAAAGTAAGGAAGTAAAATCTTAATTGTCTGTCTTACGTTTAAATATAATAGTAGTGTAGATAATAAATGGAAAATTGAACTTATATAATATTAAATACGAATTTTAAGCAAGAAATATATCGATTTTCTTTACTCTTAAGAAAAGCTGTATCGATAGTCTAATTAGAATAATTTAAAGAACATAAGCTATGAGTACAATAAATAATAATTTGATTTGAACTTAAGCATAAAGAAAACATGCTTTATATTTGATATATTATATATATTTGATAGGTCGATAGTATCGATAGTAGTTAGTGAAGATGGGAGATGTGGAGGTATTGATCGGTTGTTGAGGAGGGAGTCCAGCATCCAGTTGCCAGCTAGACCTTCCTCAGCTAACTAATACCTCTTCCCTTTACAGGTACTATCTACCTACTAAATATATATATGTAGTATATATTACTTCGATTTCATCACTAATATTGCTTGAAAATTTTTCCATATATTTCAACATAATATTAAATGAATATTTTAAAATGTATAATAACATTAAAAAAAAAAAAAAAAAAAAATCAAATAACACGAGGAAAAACAAAAATAGGAGAAAAATTATGACCTGATAATTTTTGTATATATTAAATAATTTATTTTCGGGCCCATAACATTTTTTAAATTTAATAACTTAATTTCATATATACTTAATAATAATAATAATAATTTATTATTTTCACTTAAACATTACAAGCATAAACAACCAGTGTAAAATACCAATAAAATAATGAATTTATATTTTTTTTATTTTTTTTTTGTTTATCGTGTGTCTTATTTTTATTATACTTGATATATTATAATATAATATAGTATGGAACCAGAAATATAGATAAAATTAATATACATGATATAAGTAGATATGTATTGTTATATAATTTATTTATGTATCTATTAGTGTATATTTTAAATAGCTATTTGGCTATGTATAGTTAGATGATAATTAATAGTT
>KZ651209.1:447725-461082 GCA_001010745.2 Gerris buenoi
AAATAAAGTAATTATGTAAAAAAATATACAAAATTACAATTTATTGCCTCTATCGTTGTATTTTAGAAACGAAAGCAGTGCAAATAATGTTGATATTACTCTTGTTTCTTCCCAGATAAATAGAGAAGAATAAAAGAGTTCTAGGTCTTCCGGTGATGACCGCATCAAAATGGTTGATGGTTGTTGAGCTTCAGAACGTCTGATGTTTTCATCAAAGCAACCTCTGTTTTTTTCATCAAAGCAACCTCTGATACTTTCATCAAAGCAACCTCTGATACTTTCATCAAAGCAACCTCTGATACTTTTATCAAAGCAACCCCTGATGCTTTCATCAATGCAACCTCTGATGCTTTAATCACAGCAACATGTAATACCCTGAAGATGCCTCTAGCACAAGAGGCGAAACGTGGGAACCATCATCAATTATGACACGTCAACACCACAAGACCTAGAACTCCACTATTTAACCAACCGCAGAAGTCTACGATTTAAGATAAAACCCTGCTAAAAACCACTCAAATGGTCATAAGAGCCACTTAAAACGGATAATGCCGTTGAAATCTCGGTTTCAGATTTACTTTTTCTACAGTTGCTCGACAAAGCAGTTGTTCTTGCACTCAATAGTTCGTAAGACTGCAGATTCCTGCATTTACTTTCCCACACTGATTTTACTTTCCACACTGATTTTACTTTCCACACTGATTTTACTTTCCACACTGATTTTAATTTCCACACTGATTTTACTTTCCCGCGCTGATTTTACTTTCCCGCACTGATTTTACCTTCCACACTAATTTGTGTTCCAACCAATAAAATATGTCTCTACTAGCCAATTTCCAAAGCTTGAATTGAAAGTTAGCAACTCTGGCTCTTAACAAACCACCTAGTGTAGTTGTTACCGTTGTCGAATGTCCGTTGTTGTTGAGTGTACTTTTATATTTTATTTACGGATGAAAAACGATCTGCAGGAAAAATTGAATGTGCAACTCGAGCTTAAAGTGTTTGCTACACTTGAGAAACCATTCCACCCTCGCCTGCGGCTAACATTTCTTTCGAGTGCAGCAAAGGGCCACTTTGCGCACTAGTTGCACAAATAAATATTTCCGTTAGAGGTAAGGAAATGTAAGAAAATAATATTTAATTTGAAAGGTTTAAAAATAAATCTTTTTACTTCTGCGTCAAATTTGCTTTTAGGTTTACTAAAGATAATCAATTACAATTCTTCGTATTGTCTAGTCTAGACTATCAGTCTAAAAAAAGAAATATTGATAACGAGATCATATTTCATCGGAACTTAGAAAATTGAAGTTTCCAAATAGTTTTTTAGTCCCAGCATGTACCCTCGTTTTTTCATCTTACGAACTTGAATTCGTTCGCTTCTTTATTTTATGAATTGTTGACCTATATTTTAATATGCGCATAAGTTATTATTTTGGCAAATTAATTAATAGGGAAAAATTTAAAATAACAATCTCCCTGGTGAAGCACGGGAATATAATTAGTTTATAGAATTTTAATTTTACATTATTATATTATTAGAAAAGAAAAAGTTAAATNGTGTACAATGCATACGTTTTGAAATTGAACCCCGCATATTTACAATATTATATTTATTACTGTCTTGTCTAAATTTACCGATGTTTTACTTAAACTTTATAATGCATTTAATTAAGTTTTACATTTAATTAGTATAACAAATCAGTTTTAATTAAATTAAAATATATACGAGTTGATATTGCTGTGACTTTTAAAGTTGCTTATCATTTTAGTCACAGTATTATAGTCACAATATTTAATGCGCGCAGATGGTTGAAATTAATATGAAAGTATCTAATGGCTTTGTTATGACATACTATCCAAATTTATTAAATATCTGATGAGTAATTTGGTGAATATAAAAAAATTGTGCGTATGTGAAATTTTAACTAATGGGTGCACAAGGTTGAAATTTATGTGACCAAAAATGGGCTAATTATGACCTACCAAACAAATTGCATTGCGATCACGTAGCTTCTATTTCCTTCGTTAAGCTCAG
Source organism: Gerris buenoi (assembly GCA_001010745.2). NCBI lineage: Eukaryota > Metazoa > Arthropoda > Insecta > Hemiptera > Gerridae > Gerris > Gerris buenoi. The sequence continues at coordinate 449,761 of KZ651209.1, forward strand.
AAGCATAACTTTCATTTAAAGGTGTAAAGACAGGATATTTTTTCATGGAAAACATCACCGAAGGGGAAGATAAACTGTTTCAATTCAACAATTTAGTATTGGAGTGTAAGTGTCTGGTTTTGAAACTTTACTCCAGAGAGTTTGGTTTACAATGGCCATTGTGTTAACTTTTGCTGTAATTGGGAAAAGTGAGATTCCCACTAACTGAACTTGGTTTTGAATAGAATGGAACGCGATGAGAATGCAATTGACTGATTAAACGCTTATGATTAAGCCAGTGTAAAAGGAATGAATCAAAAATTGTAGTGTTATTAATTAATTATTAATTATTAATGTTATTATTAATTATTCAGTGTTGTTTTGGTAAAATGTAAGAGAATTTGATCGGATCAGTCGTATAAAGATGGCGGCCATTTAAAACTTAGTTTTAGCCATACATTTTGAACCATTTATTGTAATGACTTAAACAAACGACTTCATATGCTTTTTTTCTGTACAAACGCAGTAGAACTATTCCAATGTATCCTAGCCCCCTCTGTTCCTAAGATATTTTTTTAGGTTGGGAAGTCACAATCCTAAAAAAAAATATGCGACCTATGTGAAATTTCTTAAAAACAGTTTTTTACCATGAATTACTTCGATTTTTTCGTCGGTTTGTTAAATGAAAAAGGAGGAACACGAAAAACGCCATTTTCAAGGAATCATGATGCAAACATGAATTAGTACAAAAACGAAACCAAATATATATTTTATACTCAGCGACTCGTCCTTTTTTACTTAACACTGCACATAATCCACTCCCGCCTAAATTTCAACCCTATGTGTGTGTAGGATGATTTCTAGGGTTTCGATGTCATCCTAGGAAACCCTTATGCTTTTGGTAGTTCGTCCATCGCATCTTGGAGTATAATCTTCTAATCCCGATCTGTAGCTAGAGATTTGACTTTTTTTGCCTAAAAACACACAGGAACAATTTTGCGAACTTAAACACTCAAAATTCCTTAACTAGCGAACAATTGCAAACTGATCGCAATATTTTTATTTTGCAATTTTTAAGTGGGGTATAATTTCAAAGCTACTGAAATGTAGATCAGAAATAAACTTCCCGTTAAAATTGACGCGCCACGTGTATATTTGTTTGTTTTTTCTCTGTTTTCATTTGACTATCTTCAATTTCTAGAATACCAAACAAAACCAATTTGTAACAGTGATTACAAGTGTAATGACCTAATAAGCAGTCGAACGGGACTAAAACCCAAAAGAAAAAAAAAAAAAAAAACAGTGATTACATATTGTGCATCACAGTACGTTTTGCAAGTTTCACAGCTCTTCTCTGTGCCACCTTTGTCGCCTTTTATTCAGATGAATCAGTGTTATTTGCAATTGATTGAGAGAAATATAGCTGTTTGTAGGTGTCAATATGAATAGACCTTGTAATTTATCTATGGAGGAACCTATTAAAGCACGAATGTTAGTAGAAAGAGAAAGGCTTTGCACCGCCCATACATTCGCTCTTTTATCCTATCAATTACATACAATTTTGTAAAAATTAATTAACTATGTTTTACGTTTTTTTGATATAATTAAATTTTCTGAAATACTTATGTGTTTGATTTAGTTATATTTCCAACAGGCACAAAGATTACATATCTAAAATAACAGGAGAAAGACCCCTATTAATCGATTTTCGTGTGAATTTAAAAATATCAACAGTGACGGGGAGTTTTTATATATCGTGTTTCCAAAATCCCGGCCATTTTCCCCATAAATTACCAAAACAAAACCAAAAAAATGTCTCGCCGTTACCTCATACATAAATGAACATCTTTGTGGTCCAATGATATTTGCAGGAGTTTATATAAAAAAAGTTAAATTTGTTTACATTTTTATGGTGAATACTATATGCTATGAGCACACCGGATGAGGATTACTTTTTTTTAACTGCTGTTGCAGTTCAATTATTTGCTCTTCTTTTGACTGGTATTATATTACTTTGCTTTGTAAGTTTCATCGCACACTTATTACCCCAATTTTGAACCACTTCCCATCATTCAATCTTCTCAAAATTTTGTACATAGAAACAACTAAGGTGAAGAATACAGAAACCAAAATAATAATAATAAAAAAACAAAATAGCGTCAAATTTCTTTACTTTTTAAGTTTCATCGCACACCTATTACCCCAATTTTAAACCACTTCCCGTCATTCAATCTTCTACAAATTTTGCACATAGAAACAACTAAGGTGAAGAATACAGAAACCAAAAAAAATAATATTAAAAAACAAAATGGCGTCATATTTCTTTGCTTTTTAAGTTTCATCGCACACCAATTACCCAAATTTTAAACCACTTCCCGTCATTCAATCTTCTACAAATTTTGCACATAGAAACAACTAAGGTGCAGAATACAGAAAAAAAACCAAATTGTACATAAGACCAGTTTTCAAAAATGGAATTTTTATATTAATTATTCCTATTATTCAAAAAGAGTCGATAATGGCATCGATCTGGAAATCGGATTTCAATGTACACAAGCAGGACTGAGTCGTCGTTATTGTGCCGCGCGGCTGGAAGCCATACGACTCGAGTCGCGAGATTGAAAGTTGAACAAGCGACTCTAGCCGTACAGCTAGATTCGCTTCAGTCGCATTGATACTCCACCTTTTTAGTAGTAACCAATCATTTTGGGTTGCTTCGACGTCGCCGTCATCGGGATAGTACTCGATTATATAAATGATGTCATCCATTATCTGTTGGCGGATCGATGCTAAGCTGTTTTTCTTCTCCATTAATAAATAGCTTTGATTATCATTATTTTCAACTTTCTTAATATAAAATTAAGTTTTTTGTTTTTGTTGAATAAGCCACTTTATAAATGGAGAGACAGTTGGCAGGATAGACAATTTCAGTTGCATTTTCAACTCCAGTCCAGATCGCCTATGTTTATTCTTTACAAAAGTCAAAATTTCTAAACTCCGTAATACCCATCCGCCGACCCTTCTTCTCAAAACCCGTTCATATGAATATGTTTCGAATCAAAACAGCTTATTTGAAATGTGTACAATGCATACGTTTTGAAATTGAACCCTGCATATTTACAATATTATATTTATTACTGTCTTGTCTAAATTTACCGATGTTTTACTTAAACTTTATAATACATTTAATTAAGTTTTACATTTAATTAGTATAACAAATCAGTTTTAATTAAATTAAAATATATACGAGTTGATATTGCTGTGACTTTTAAAGTTGCTTATCATTTTAGTCACAGTATTATAGTCACAATATTTAATGCGCGCAGATGGTTGAAATTAATATGAAAGTATCTAATGGCTTTGTTATGACATACTATCCAAATTTATTAAATATCTGATGAGTAATTTGGTGAATATAAAAAAATTGTGCGTATGTGAAATTTTAACTAATGGGTGCACAAGGTTGAAATTTATGTGACCAAAAATGGGCTAATTATGACCTACCAAACAAATTGCATTGCGATCACGTAGCTTCTATTTCCTTCGTTAAGCTCAGAAGCATAACTTTCATTTAAAAACAGACGAGTAGTTTTGAAGATATGTTACCTTGACCGCCGAAGTTGTACCACAAATAGACAAGGGACGAAAAATGTTCCCTGATGTCTGAAATAGATATCTATCTTGGATTTAGTAGGCATGGCATTTTTATCCTTGAAATGTTCTTTATTAATAGTAGATATTTGTTCTAAGATTTTAATTTCTTTAACTTCAATATTGAGAGTTTGAGAAGGCCTTTTATGTCACTACAACCAATCTCGTTGGACCTTAAACATATTCTGTAAAACAGTTCACCAGTCCGGCACATCTAGTAATCCGACACTGAGTCTGAGGCTCCTTCCCCTCTTGCCATGTGTAAGATATGATAACTAAAAGAAGGGTAAACTGGGAAACATAGGGTCATTAGGNCGTTGTATGCCCAAGCGTTCGCGCGCAACGCTTGCGTAAACGGTGCGCTTCAAAATTAAAATTGGAATTTTAGGATGGGCAAAAATTCCAACTTTATCCATTTGACGAGACGAACATTTTTTTCAAATACAATTTTTTAGTAAAACCAGCGACACCGCTATTGATTCACTATTTATTATCAAAATCCAGTAATCCGGCAATACTCTGTAATCCGAAATGGCAAAGTCCCATGTGTGTCGGACTAGAGATACAACTGTAATTTGTTTCAAAGCATCCTTTCACATATTTTAATCTAAACCTTCTATTGATTAATTAATAAATCTGGTTATTAATAGTTATTCCTTAACTATACCGATTATTCTTCTTGAATTCTTATCGGAAGACTAATTGTTTTGAACTGTTTCTAAAGAATTATCAGATTTAATTTCTTCTATATTTAATTTCGTTCTCTAATCTAGCCATCTCTCTTGACTATTTATAATTCTGTTATTTTTGACAAAACTCTTTTCCTTAACTTTACTGAGTTTGTCCTTCCGCTTGTGCTACGTTGTTCCTAACTTAATATAGTTTGTCTACTATATTAAATTTTCAGCCTTAACGTTAAAATTCGTTGTCTGACTTTTTATTTTCTTTATTTGATCTATAGTATATCATAGATCTATTAATCACACTATTCGCCTACTCAAGTAATATTATAGCTAATATTTTAAGTTTTGTTTTTGTTTATTTGATATTTTGATTGTTTTAAAATCATATAAAACACAAATTATTTTAGGTTCACCTCTAAGGAATATCACAACGTGTGCGATCGGTTATAATCCAGTAGTTGTCAATAAAATTTTGTTCCGAAATTGTGATTGCAATTCTTATGGTTTCTGGGTCGAATCCGGTTATCGTTATATTCGCTTTCCCAGCAAATATACGGCTCTTCGAAAAGCTTTTTTTTTAACTTCATTAAAATTAGAACCCATTAGAACATTAGAATTAGAAAAAGGTCCCTGGGTTGAATTTAGGTATCGTTAGAACTAAAACTATTTAAAAACATTATTTTTCTAACAGAAAAATCCTAGATTGAAAAAGGGGAAAAGAAAAAAAGATTCCCATACATATAATTTTTCTGACACCTTGGTAATTGGAGCATCCAGCTGACCTATCGACATATGGCTCAGGATGACTCTCAGCGTCCCTGCATAAAGTAATAGGTGTGCCGCGGCTAATGGCTATTTGTTTTCAGAGTGCCACGGGCTAAAAATGTTTAGGAAACACTTTTTTAAGCTTTTGAAACATATCATTGTAAATGTATTTAATGCTTCCCTTTTTATAAATCTCTCAAAATTGTTTTGATTTTATACATGAAAAAAAGTATCAATTTAGCACAATTTAATAAGTGCAAATGGTTGAAATTATGATGGCCTCATATGTGGGTTAAAATTCAATAACAAACCACAAACCATCAACATTTCTTAAAAATAATGAGTACTTTTGAAGATAGAGGTGTAAATAAATGTATGTTTGTGCGTATGTGAATGAGAAACAAATGGGCGCAGAAGATTAAAACTTATATGTGATCACAATGGGCTAATTATGACCTACCATCCAAATTTTATTATAATCGGACGAGTAGTTTTTAAGATATGTTAGTTCGCAAAAATTAAACGACAGACAGACTGATACGGAACAAAAAACGGTGAGGCAGAAGATGTTGGGGCACAAGTTGGAGGAAGGCGCTACGGGAGGCCCTGATGGCTGCCCGGGTCGGAAAAAAATGGCCGTACCGGGCCCCCAGTGTTAATATAACCGTAAGGTAAACCACGACGAGAAGAGACTGTAGGAATTTTTACCCAGACGCACCTAAACGGGGGCGGCACCTAAAATTTGAAAATTTGTTCGGTTTTTGAATTTTAGCGACGCCCCCGTTTGGGCGTCGGGGTCGAAATACCTACAGTGTCTTCTCCTCGGTTTACCTTATAACTGCCTGGTAAACCCTTGTTTTTTTCCGACCCAGGCAGCCACCAGGGCCTCCCGTAGCGCCTTCCTCCAACTTGTGCCCCAACATCTTCTGCTCCACCCAAAAAAATGTTCCCTGATTTCTAGAATGGATTTTTGATTTCGGAGACATAAAAAATTGTCGTTTTTCAGAACGATCAAATAGCTTATGTTACCTTTGGTAAGTTTGGAAGAAAAAAAATAAGTCATATTAGTATTATTTACAATAGGAATATCTCCTTAAATAACTAAGTTGATTGAAGTTATAACTAGGCATCGCGTGGCTTTATCATTGAAGCGAGCGTATTGTAATAATTCACTGAATATTAAAATTTGTTAATCATGATGAATCATAGTTGAAGATAAGTGGAAGAGGATAGTGTGAGGTAGAGTGGGGGTACTCTCGGTACAAAGCTTTACTTCCTAAACAAACCTATAATACACTACACGACTATAAGAATCAATCACCCCCAGTAGCTTTAAACAATTATTATAAAATGTATCACTTCATTACTTAAATACTACTGCTTGTATCAAGTTGAAATTTTACATACTTGTTTCAATCGTACTTTAGACGATGTATATGAAGTTTTATTAAAATCGTTACGTTAGAACGTAAGATATCGGCAAAAAGGTTGTTTTCTCTATTTTAAACGTTTAGGTCCGCTTTAATAGTTTTAGCGATCTTTATTAATTCATAGCGGTGTCGTTGTTGGTTTTAATAAAAAATGTTATTTGAAAAAATATTCGTCTCATCGAATAGGTGATGATATAATTTTTTTCCGTCCTAAAATTCCAATTTTAAATTTGAAGCTCACGTTTACGCGAGCATTGCGCGCGAACTCTTGGACGGATCACGCTGTCCAACGAACTCGTCCTGAGTATTAGTAAAGGGAACAAGTATACCAAATTTCAACATAATCGGACAACTTTTACTCAAGTTATCGTTGTACGTTTCAGACACACAGACACGGAGCATATTTCGTTGAATGTAAAAAGCTCGCTTACGCTCGCTTCAATTATTTTACAGCCTAAAAAGAACAAATTTGCGTTAGTGTTTTTTATTTTAAGAGAGGGCCATCTAAACTTGACTGTTAAATATTTATTGTCATTTCTTCTTTTTTTTTATTAAAGTAAATTAACTCTCTAACCATTTTCAAAGATTATTAGCAAAATTTGTTAACCCCAGTGTATAAATCATGAAATATTTTTGTTTTAATACTTGACTAATCCTAACGAATGCTTGAATGGAGTCGCAAATAGGATTAACTGGAAATCAATCACTTCACTAATTTCAAAACCACTTGGTCTTATTTACTTTCGTACTACCCAATTAGAATACAGTAATTAAGTGTTGACTGTTAAACCCTTTATAAAAGGATTAGAAAATGCTTTACTTTTCCAACTTCCCAATAATTTGATAGTACTTAATCGCATACAAGTGTAATTCTATAATAAAAACAAATTTTCATAATTTCTAAATGTTTTTAAGGATGATTACCCATAAAAAAAAAACCGAAATAATTTTTTATTGAAGAGAGCGAAGCGAACTTCCTACATTTAACAAAATATTCTCCGTGTCTGAAACGTACGACGATAACTAGAGTGAAAATTGACCGATTTTTAAGAAATTTGGTAGTTTGTTGGACAACGTTGTATGCCCAAGCGTTCGCGCGCAACGCTTGCGTAAACGGTGCGCTTCAAAATTAAAATTGGAATTTTAGGATGGGCAAAAATTCCAACTTTATCCATTTGACGAGACGAACATTTTTTTCAAATACAATTTTTTAGTAAAACCAGCGACACCGCTATCTATTAATAAATATCGGTAAAACTATTAAAGCAAACCTAAACGTTAAGTAGAGAAAACGACGTTTTTACCGATGTTACTTTTTTAACGCAACGGTTTTAATAAAACTTCATACATTGTCTAAAGTACAATTGAAACAGGGATATAAAATTTAAACTTGATACAAGCAGAAGTTTTTGGCGTAGTGAAGTCATACATTTTATAATAATAAAAAAGGATATGAATGTGTGGTGAGAGGAATAGTAAGATTACAGGGTGGTTTCCTTACTACTAGGAAACTACTACTATCATATCCTTTATCTAAAAACTCATCATGATTCATGATTATCTATTTTTTCAATATTCAATAATAGAGCCACGCGATGCCTAGTACTGTTTGTAACTATAAAAATAATTTTAAAATAAAGATTAAACGCACGGTTTTATAGTAAACTCGATTTTAATATAATTTTCACTAAAAAAATGAATTAAATAAAATAAAAACGGAATAGACCATGCAAATGCTGTAATTATTGACAGATTAGATTATTGACACATTGAATTAAAGTGCAAACATGCTTAAATACTCATTTTCTGAGTACGTTCATATGCTGCTTATCTTACTTTAGGCGTGTGTCCCACGGTAACGCAATGGCTGCTGTGCGAAGCGGTGAAAAATATCCTCTGAGGAATTTTTAGCAAGATATGTCCTTGCGTATGCAGTTTTGGATACACAGGCTCAAAAAATACTAGATTTTCATTTATTTTGATGTGAAGTGAAGTTTTTAATATGGACGTTTGGGAAGAAAATCCACACTCGAGGAAGGTGAATATCAAGTACTATTTAATTAATGTAGGGCAGCAACATTGGGAAATTCACCCCTGAAATCCTACATTCTACCTGGTTGGCTACCCTTCCTTTGGGAGGGTAGCCAATCTTTGTTGGTACATGCACGATGGCGCCCCTCCTCATTTTAGTAGATAATGTCGTCAATGGCTTGCCTCAAATTTTCCTCATCGCTGGATAGGTCGTGGAAATGATGCTCCAATAAATTGTTTTTAACAATTGAGCCTCCACGCTCACCTGATTTGAATCCCATGGATATTAAAGTTAGGGGTCAAATGAAAGAAATAGTTCATGCGAAACTGATTAATACTATTGATGAATTGCGGTCATCACAGTACATTCAGGAAGCATTCACACAAATTTACCGAAGAAGATAAGCTTAATAGAATATGTGTGTCTCTGAATGTCTGTTTATACATATGCATATGTGTATTTATTTATTTATATATTTCCACATAAGGTATAATCAATTCGTATAAAGGAAAGGAGTTAAGTAATTGAATTCNTCACACAAATTTACCGAAGAAGATAAGCTTAATAGAATATGTGTGTCTCTGAATGTCTGTTTATACATATGCATATGTGTATTTATTTATTTATATATTTCCACATAAGGTATAATCAATTCGTATAAAGGAAAGGAGTTAAGTAATTGAATTCAAGTGAGAAGCCCTGTTTCGTTTCGTCAGACACGCTTCTATTCTTTACAATTAATTCCAGGCACGGAATTGTTGAATCTCTCTCTCTCCATTCTATCCCATCTTTCCAGAGGGGTTTTTCCCGCAATTTCTTTTCTACCAGAATATTCTGATTATTCCTTAAGAATTTTAAACAGCCTGTTTATTTTTGGATGCATAATATGAAATGGAAAAAAGTACAAATCTTAAAATATTATATATATATATATATATATATAACAGCAATTTAATACCGTGTTTGCACACTGCAATTGGCTACACAAATAACTAGAGTGAAAATTGACCGATTTTTAAGAAATTTGGTAGTTTGTTGGACAACGTTGTATGCCCAAGCGTTCGCGCGCAACGCTTGCGTAAACGGTGCGCTTCAAAATTAAAATTGGAATTTTAGGATGGGCAAAAATTCCAACTTTATCCATTTGACGAGACGAACATTTTTTTCAAATACAATTTTTTAGTAAAACCAGCGACACCGCTATCTATTAATAAATATCGGTAAAACTATTAAAGCAAACCTAAACGTTAAGTAGAGAAAACGACGTTTTTACCGATGTTACTTTTTTAACGCAACGGTTTTAATAAAACTTCATACATTGTCTAAAGTACAATTGAAACAGGGATATAAAATTTAAACTTGATACAAGCAGAAGTTTTTGGCGTAGTGAAGTCATACATTTTATAATAATAAAAAAGGATATGAATGTGTGGTGAGAGGAATAGTAAGATTACAGGGTGGTTTCCTTACTACTAGGAAACTACTACTATCATATCCTTTATCTAAAAACTCATCATGATTCATGATTATCTATTTTTTCAATATTCAATAATAGAGCCACGCGATGCCTAGTACTGTTTGTAACTATAAAAATAATTTTAAAATAAAGATTAAACGCACGGTTTTATAGTAAACTCGATTTTAATATAATTTTCACTAAAAAAATGAATTAAATAAAATAAAAACGGAATAGACCATGCAAATGCTGTAATTATTGACAGATTAGATTATTGACACATTGAATTAAAGTGCAAACATGCTTAAATACTCATTTTCTGAGTACGTTCATATGCTGCTTATCTTACTTTAGGCGTGTGTCCCACGGTAACGCAATGGCTGCTGTGCGAAGCGGTGAAAAATATCCTCTGAGGAATTTTTAGCAAGATATGTCCTTGCGTATGCAGTTTTGGATACACAGGCTCAAAAAATACTAGATTTTCATTTATTTTGATGTGAAGTGAAGTTTTTAATATGGACGTTTGGGAAGAAAATCCACACTCGAGGAAGGTGAATATCAAGTACTATTTAATTAATGTAGGGCAGCAACATTGGGAAATTCACCCCTGAAATCCTACATTCTACCTGGTTGGCTACCCTTCCTTTGGGAGGGTAGCCAATCTTTGTTGGTACATGCACGATGGCGCCCCTCCTCATTTTAGTAGATAATGTCGTCAATGGCTTGCCTCAAATTTTCCTCATCGCTGGATAGGTCGTGGAAATGATGCTCCAATAAATTGTTTTTAACAATTGAGCCTCCACGCTCACCTGATTTGAATCCCATGGATATTAAAGTTAGGGGTCAAATGAAAGAAATAGTTCATGCGAAACTGATTAATACTATTGATGAATTGCGGTCATCACAGTACATTCAGGAAGCATTCACACAAATTTACCGAAGAAGATAAGCTTAATAGAATATGTGTGTCTCTGAATGTCTGTTTATACATATGCATATGTGTATTTATTTATTTATATATTTCCACATAAGGTATAATCAATTCGTATAAAGGAAAGGAGTTAAGTAATTGAATTCAAGTGAGAAGCCCTGTTTCGTTTCGTCAGACACGCTTCTATTCTTTACAATTAATTCCAGGCACGGAATTGTTGAATCTCTCTCTCTCCATTCTATCCCATCTTTCCAGAGGGGTTTTTCCCGCAATTTCTTTTCTACCAGAATATTCTGATTATTCCTTAAGAATTTTAAACAGCCTGTTTATTTTTGGATGCATAATATGAAATGGAAAAAAGTACAAATCTTAAAATATTATATATATATATATAT
>KZ651209.1:464598-527652 GCA_001010745.2 Gerris buenoi
TAATTTATTAAATTCATTCCGTGTAATGTTCCTTCTATTTATTACGGAAACGATAAAGAGAATTGCGTTGGCTTTTGTATGTGATTTAGTATTATTCTATTCACCGTGTAAAGTAAGTTTATTCATTCGTAAGATGACGAATCCTTTTATTCACTTATGTAAGTTCTGGCATTAGTTATTCAATTTTATTCCTAGTCGTTTATTTCAATGTTAGTAGTTCATTTTCATATATTCAGTACACGATTTTATCTGCGCTTTATATTCTTTGAATTTCCACATACTTAGTAATATATGTTTTAACGTGATTAGATTTAATCAGGGTGAATTCTTAATATTTATTATTAAGTAGCTGGATACCCGTGCTTCGCTACAGAGTATTTTAATTTGATAAGTTTATAAACTAACTAAAGAAACATTAAAATTATATTACTATGCGAGAATATCTAGATTCTATCTCTCCCGACTTATTTCTATACCCCCTCTTCTTTGATAAGATAATTTTTTTTTGATAGATAATATCCCAAATTTACGCCCCTCTTAAATGAAAATATAACTGTACTTAACAACAATTACTGTACCCTTAAAGAGCTTTTCAACAATATGCATCATGAAGGGTATTCATTACTTTGACCCCTTATTCATTACTTAACAAGATTACTGTAAACAAGATTTAAATTTCGAAAATTCATGTAGACAGTGATTTTGCTCTTGCTTTGAAGGTCAAGCGGTGCAAATTTTCATCGAGATCGGACTATAATGTAGACTTGTATAAAGAACATACACACACGTGACTTTTACATATAGGGTGGGCAAATAATCCGCACTTTTTTGAACACTTATATAGCTCAGCTTCTGTAATAAATAGAGTTTTCCAAAAATACATTCTTCTACTTTAAATTTCTTATCTATAACTTAACAAACTATTGTGTAAAAGCCATGCAATGACGGTTTGAATTAGGGTCTTAAAAAATGTCGTTCGAGAAGTTGTCTAGAATTATATTTTTGATAGAATAAGTAACCATATGGTGGGGTAGGGGTTCTTTATAAGTAAGTAGGAATCCGTCAGTGTTATTACCAACATTGAAGATGTTGGTGTTGCCTGAAATTATCAAATGCCAAATTACACGCTTATGCAAGATGGTGATCCATGTCATCGCTCCTTGCAAACAATTCAATACTTGCAGAAAGAGAGACCAAACTTCATTCAGCCAGACTAGTGGCTGCCCAACAGTTCACACCTAAATCCAATTAATTTCTCAGTTTGGGATTGGTTAGAACAAAGAGTGTACGTGGGAGGCAGAAAGAAGGACGTTGATGATCTTTGAAAGAGATTTCTTCGTGCCTGGGATGATATGCGTCAATCAACTACTACTGGGGTCATATCCTACTGAAGATGGAGAATGCAGGCTGTTGTAAATTAACAAGTAGGAAATATTAAAACATAAAACAAGTAAATCTGCAAAATATACAAAAGTTTTTTTGTGAAATTTTATTAATTATACATTTTTTAGAAACACCAATTTTATCAAAACTATCCAGACAACGACTTTTATAAGACCATAACTCAAACCGTCATTGCGTGGCTTTCACGCAATAGTTTGTTAAGTAACAAGCCAAGTAGGACAAGTAGGACATATTATTGTTAGTAGGACATATTATTGTTGTTAAGAACAAGTAGGACATATTAAAACATAAAACAAGTAAATCTGCAAAATATACAAAAGTTTTTTTTGTGAAATTTTATTAATTATACATTTGTTAGAAACATAAATTTTATCAAAATTATCCAGACAACGACTTTTTTAAGACCATAGACCATAACTCAAACCGTCATCGCGTGGCTTTCACGCAATAGTTTGTTAAGTTATAGATATGAAATTTAAAGTAGAAAAATGTAGTTTTCAGACCCCGCGAACCCCATATCTCTATCTATTACAGTAGCTGAGCTATAAGTGTTTAAAAAAGTGCAGTTTTTTTCCCCACCGCATGTACATAGATTAAATCAATGAATTATTATGCGGTTTCTAGACACTTAAGTAGCTCGAATATTACGCAAAAGGGAAATTTCTCATTTTCTTACTTTCTTTAATCTTTTGGGGGAGTTGAGCGTTAAGCTGAGTCGATTCCAGGACTCGTTTTTCGAGGCCTACCCAGGTCTGGCTTTCTGACCTTCTTATTTCCTTTATCGCCTCCCTCTTCCGGGTTGTTCTGTGCTGGCCAGGTTTTGCTTTTCACCTGTGGGTTTTCTTTTCCATTTAAGGGCCTGTCAACTGATGTTGCTTTCAGTCCTTTTGAAGGTGTGTCCATTCCAGCCATAATTATAAAGCTTTTATGGTCTCCTCTACTGGGCTTTGTTCGCCCTTTCTCCAGAGTCCTTTATTTGTTATCTTCACTGACCAGACTGTAAGTTGAGAATATCTCTTAGGTATTTGTTAGTTAAGACTAACAACTAAAACTTGTTTGTGACGGTTCTTGTTGCTTTTCATGTTTGGCTTCAGTATAGAAGCTTCAATTTTACATTATTTTTGAAGATCCTTAGCTTGGTTCTTCTTGCGAGGGACTAAGACTTTCTAATTGCAAAAACTCGTTTAGCTTCCTTTATTCTCTACTGTACTTCTTCATTCGTCCCACCAGCTTTCGAAATCAAAGTTTCGATGAATTACATCTGTTTTACCTGTTCTATAATTTTGCCCATGCCCACTACTGAGGATTTTAGTAGATCTGATGTTCAAAAATTAATCTTACCACTTACCACTAACTATGAGAGCCAGCGTGACCGTGTGGGTTAAACCATGTCTGCTCGGCCATCACTGAATCATGAGTGGAACGAGATGGGGTTCGATTCCTCGCCGTGACGCTCTGATTTATATGGCTCACTATTGATCACATCATACTCGCTTCGGTGGTACAATGTACATATGTATGATGTGTGAAGTGGCTGGAACTCTCTACCACGGGGCGTAAAAAGGGCTTAAGTGATGGCCTAATTGCAAGGTTCGAACAAGTGGTTCGTCCTACCCGTTATAGTAGGAAGACTACTACTACTACTACTACTAAGTATACGTATACATATATGTTGTGTGTCAAGTATATATATGTAAAAAACCTGGCATTTTATCTACCTAAAATTTTATTTATCTAAAATATTGTGTGAACATATCATTTAGGGTATCAGTTTTAAGCACACCGTTCATATTCATAAAACCAAAATTGTTGATCACTCTAATTTAATTTACAGCTGTTTATCATAAACATTATTTAATTTGTTCTTTTTTATTCACGATATATTTCGTTTCAACTTATAGTTTTAAAGTTTTATATTAATCGTCAAAATCGTTTTAACATTACAAGATTTAAATCCCCTTTTTTTTTATTCACAAAATTTACATAAAACTTTTTTTTTTTTACGAGCGGTTGGGGAAAAAAACTTCTTTTTTTTACTGACTCATAAATCTAGAAACTTTATACATTTTTCAGAACAAAAAAAAGTCTCCTGTTATATTTCTCAATTCTCCCATTCAATGCATTATTTTTTACAAATTCAACGAATCCCTTTTTCTCCTCTTGGTAGCTGGTGGGTATCGAATTTTTATTCACTTAAAAAGTTCTTATGAAGTTTAAAAACTTATTTTTCCTGATTGTAATTTCTTTTTCTAATATATATAACTATATACGTATATAGGTATACAGAGAGATATTTCTTTAAATTGCGGAAAATTGTGAGGAAAAAAATGTAAAATGAATTGCTATAACTTTGTCTTTTCCTGAAAAATATTTCTTTTCTTTTTTCATCATTGTGCAAGAACGAGGAAAAAGGCACTTTTACTATAATCCTATTTAGAATGTAATGGACTTTTTTTTTATCAATTTGAAATATGACACTTTTAAAGAATTTAATAATTGTAGTTATTAACCTAATAATATTAAACCTTAATGTTTAAAGGTTTTCAAGTGAATAGTATTGCTTAGGTGCTTGTAATTTTTTCGTTTCAATGTTAGATTTTAGGTTTCTGTACAAAGTACAAAAAGAAACTGTTATGAGTCTTGAAAGTTAAAGTTCTGTAATAGTATTTTAAGTTAATATTAAATTTAAGAAACACTATTTTCTTCAAGTGTCAATTCAAGACTGTCTTTTTATATTTAAATTAACATAAATAAAAATAAATAAAGAAAATACGCGATCTCTATGGNGAACAAAAAAAAGTCTCCTGTTATATTTCTCAATTCTCCCATTCAATGCATTATTTTTTACAAATTCAACGAATCCCTTTTTCTCCTCTTGGTAGCTGGTGGGTATCGAATTTTTATTCACTTAAAAAGTTCTTATGAAGTTTAAAAACTTATTTTTCCTGATTGTAATTTCTTTTTCTAATATATATAACTATATACGTATATAGGTATACAGAGAGATATTTCTTTAAATTGCGGAAAATTGTGAGGAAAAAAATGTAAAATGAATTGCTATAACTTTGTCTTTTCCTGAAAAATATTTCTTTTCTTTTTTCATCATTGTGCAAGAACGAGGAAAAAGGCACTTTTACTATAATCCTATTTAGAATGTAATGGACTTTTTTTTTATCAATTTGAAATATGACACTTTTAAAGAATTTAATAATTGTAGTTATTAACCTAATAATATTAAACCTTAATGTTTAAAGGTTTTCAAGTGAATAGTATTGCTTAGGTGCTTGTAATTTTTTCGTTTCAATGTTAGATTTTAGGTTTCTGTACAAAGTACAAAAAGAAACTGTTATGAGTCTTGAAAGTTAAAGTTCTGTAATAGTATTTTAAGTTAATATTAAATTTAAGAAACACTATTTTCTTCAAGTGTCAATTCAAGACTGTCTTTTTATATTTAAATTAACATAAATAAAAATAAATAAAGAAAATACGCGATCTCTATGGAGATCACGACAGAAACTTTATATAACGGCTCTGTCTGTCCGTCTGTCCGTTGGCTTGTTTCAACTCATAAACTATTAGAGCTAGAAACATGAAATTTGGCACACAGGTTCATCCCGGAATTTTAGACAACTGGACAAATTTTGGAGTTTTTTACACTTGATATTTTCAAGATGGCGGCCAATATGGTGGGTGGCTAAAAAAATTTTTAGTCACCATGGCATGTTATACATCAATTTGAAGGTGTTAAAGTGTAGAAAAAGAATATGGAGCTATTACACTTAATCGTACAGAAACCGGCGATTATAGGCTCACGTACTTACGTGAAGCGCGCCTCACTTGTTTAAAGAGAAATAACTGTTGAGGGAGTGAGTTCATGTATGAAGTCTCGTATACATCGACTGTACATAGGAGTGCAATAGATGCACTTATGTCTACATGTTAAAAACCTGGTTCATAGTACAACAAATGTTGGTCTCCTGTTGCATTAATTAACTACTGAAACAACTATTATGTTAATTTTATGATAAGAGCCACTTAATTTTAAAACATTATAGTAACTAATTTGCATTATGAATCTTAATAAGAACATCATAGTAGTTTTTTAAAATATTGTACTTTAGTTTATGTAATAACAATCTTTTGGTTTAATTGAATGAACTTTTGAATTCACTAAGGTATAGTTACTCTATTTCAACTATAACTAGCGGTGGTAGTCTGGTACTTCCTACTAGAACGGGTAGGACGAATCCACTTGTTGAACCTTGCAATTAGGCTATCTTTTAGACCCTTTTTACACCCCGTGGTAGAGAGTTCCAGCTACTTCACACATCATATATTATATTCGTACATTATACCGCCGAAGCGAGTATGGTGTGGTCATAGTAAGCTATATAAGCTTGAGTCAAAGCGTGGGGGAAGTATGCCTCATAGGGGATGTCCCTCGCCCTGCTCCGTCCTCGAACCATATAGATACAAATCACATCATCATGAGACGGATCGGACCCACATAAAAGAGTGGGGGAAGACTGTCCCATAGGGGTGTCCCTCGCCCTGCACCGTCCGCGATTCATAGATGCAATTCAGAGTAACATGGCACGGTATCGAACCCCCGATCTCGAGTTGCCTCGACTCTCGACTTATTGATAGCTGAGCGAGTGCCTTAAGACCCTCGGCCACGCTGGGTCTCCTTATTTTATTTCAACTATAAAGTCAAAAGAGTGTTTGATTTAACTCCTAACGAGAATTTGGTAATACCAGTGGAAAGCACATTACAGTGTATTTAGTCGAAAACATTATCTTAATTAATTTATTGCTTAATTAACCAATCATAAAAATTTGTAAAATTAACTCTTGTTAATTTGACTCACCTGCATGATCCTGAAAACATAATCTTTTGATTTCATGTATTATTCAATGTCGTGTATTCACTATTATATGAACATTGAACATGGATAAATTTTGGTCTGAGGATCGGTCAACATTTGCCATCACGCAAAAAACGACATAAGAACAAACAACATGAAAAATATGACGCTCACTTATTTTATTTTATTTTATTTTTTTTAAAAAGGAGCTATCATGAGGTAGGTTGCTCAGTTTACACTCTTTTTTATCTTAAATCATCTGTGCTGTTAGTATAATAATGTAAGCCATATTATATATTCTTTTAAAATAGAGTACACATCAAACTGCTAGAAAATGGCAAACATCTAATTCTGCATTGTTTTACATTATCTCTCTATTTTTAAGAATGTCGTTCCATAAGGATTTTTGAACTAAAGACTTAATAAATATATACATATGTTTTAAAAATTTTAATGTCAGTCATACTTTAGACCTTCGTTAATAATTATGCTTTAAAATGGTAGTAGGGAAGATTGCATTTTTATTGATTTTAGGACACATCTTTAGATTAATACTCCCCTTATAAAAAAGCTCGGAAGCAAAATACACGGGGGAAGTAACAATGTAAAGAAGGTTGACGGAATGTTCTTCTTCAGTCAGTTACTCCCCTTATAAAAACAGAGGTGTGATATTCCTTTGTCCCAAAGTACATTGGACTAAACATCCTTTATTTATGGTCTCCATTAATTTCTAAATAAATTATCAGTGTCCAAATCTCTAATTAACATATTTTTCAAAAATTGAGCGTCAATTATTGAGGCGTTATCACAGCTTCCTTGCATCCTATCACTTAAGTTATAAGTGCTATAAGTTATATATAACCTATAAATGCTTAAGTTAAAGAGTGCAGTTGATACAAATTGATCTAGGGTTATCTGTGAGCTACGGTCTGTCACTAAAGTTTCATATAAATCAGATAAGCACTCTAAGCTATAGATGTAAATAAATGTATGTTTATGCGCATGAGGAAGAGAACCAAATGAGCGCAGAAGGTTGAAACTTATATGGAACCAACAATGAGCTAATTATGACCTACGAAACAAATTTCATTAATATCGGACATCAAGTTTTTAAGAAATGTTTGTTCGCTAAAATTGAGTGACAGACCGACAGATAGACACGGAACCAAAAATCTTCCTTGGTGGATTTCTGTCTTGAAATTTTTGAAATCTGAGAAATATTTTCGTTCTTCATAACGATCTTCGGTAAGCTCAGAAGTAATTGCTTATTAAATCTTTATTTGCCTTTGTTCAGTTTAATACGACCGAGCTATTCTGACTTGCTTTTGTGTTAGTATGATAACACGAAACTGCCAAAAGTGGTGCATGCGCCAGCCCCTCTTTATTATTATTTTTTTTATTCCTTCTTAACAGTTACCGTTAAGGGATTTTGGAGCTGTAAAAACTCTATTGTGGCTTATTTCGCAACCCTACATAAAGCAATTTTCTAAATAGCCCCTACTTCAAAAAGAAAAACTTAAAAACTTAGTAAATAGATTCGACGTTAAAAAACTTTTTCTCTTTTCAAAAGTTTCGCATATTTTTTCTTTAAAGTTTTTTGACTTAAAAGGAATGAATAAATAAAAATAAAAACTTAAAATTACAAGTGTATATTTAGAAACAATAATCTTTAGGATAAAAAATAGAAGGTGCAATAATTAATGAATAAATATTTCATATTGTAGAAATTAAAATGAGAAAATATTAAGAGAAACAAAATAAAACAACTTTTTTTTATCTAATCTTTTAAATGCAACGTATTTGATTAGATTACTAGGATTTTCATTCATTCATCTTTTAATTCAAGTGAGGAACTGACGTTTTTGAGCTTTAAAGATTTAACATTTACTCAATTGATTGAGTTAAATGGTGAAGCCAAAGAGTTAATGGTTGTATGACGTTAAACAAGGAATTATTATGTCACCAGGGTCCCCCAGCATGCAGGTATAAGTGAATCTCCCTCTGTACATAGAATACGTGACCTCATATATTTCATTCTCTTGCCTCATACCTTTTAACACTTTAATTATATTAACTAACTTAGAAGTATTAAATATCATTTATCACAAAAGCTACAGGTCATAGCCTTGATATCAGAAAGATATTAAAAATAATAACTGATGGGGAATTGCGACTGCATAGAATTCCATATTCACTTGTATTTCCCTTATATCATTATGAACATTTTTAATGTACATAATAACTACTGTTCTCAATCGTTAAGTAGATGGACCTTAAGGAATTGAACGGCTCACCTTTATATTTTATCCCTCTATTGGTTATTTCATCTTAAGCTAACTAGAAAGTTTAATTGGGTACTTCTTTAGATTGTTACTCCCCTATGATTTTTTAAAATATAAATGACACGACTAAATAACTATAAAGACAAATGGATGTTTAGTCCAATGTACTTTGGGACAAAGGAATATCACGCTTTTGTTTTTATAAGAGGAGTAACAGTCTAAAGAAGATCATTCCGTACACCTTCTTTAGATTGTTACTCCCCCTCTGTTTTTTTTTTTTTTTTTTTTTTTTACAAGAGAGTTACAATCTAAAGAAATGCCTTTAATTGTATTAATTAGTCTCAATAATGGATTTAATTATGGATCTTAATTTTCCTTTTGTCAGTGACCTATCTATATTCGGATACCAAAAATTCCATCAGTCCTTATCCAATCACCCTAAATCCTTTAGTGGAACTCCTTTCTTCCTAAATCATTCCAGACAACCCTCCTCGCCGCCTGAGTGGACAGTGGCCTAGAGATTTGCTTAATTTCTAATATATATGCAAATAATTAATTATCACCTAACTTATTTCATCCCTTTGATTATTTTATTATTATTTAATTTATTTACTTCTGAATTCTAAATTTAAAATGCTAAAAGGATTAGTCAATGGACTATACCCTTTCTATATTAATCACCGTCCAAAAAACAACAACAAAACATCAAAATAACACTAATATCTAACATTGTAATGTATAGTTGTCTTAACCAATAAGAAGAAGAAGAAGAGAAATAAAGAAATAGATTTAAAGAAGCTATCATACCTTGTGAGAGTCAGTTTCTTTGAATCTATTAAGATTACCTCCTAAAGTAATGTTGAAAAGATAAAAATAAGATTATTTTAATATCTTTATGATTAATTTAATTTAATTTTCTTAGGCAATGAATGTTGTTCCTAATATTTTTTTGTCCACAATTTTCTGATGTTTTGGAAACTTTAAATATACTTATTTTACTACATCACTTTTTTATAGTTGTAAAATAGCAATTCTTTTGATAGAATAATTTTCAGTTTAAACGTTTATATTTTCCCTCTTTATACTTTACTGTACCAATCAAATGAGAATCAGAATAATTCAAAAGTAAATTTCCCTTATAATACTGAGTTAAACAATTTAAAATATAATTTGCTTGTTTAATCTCGTTAATACCTTACTATTAAAGAAATATTTTAAATTATTAAACTTTTTAGGTTACTCAGTAGAGTCTTGCTTATCCGAGTGACTAACTCACTCGGGTTACAAATAAACTCGGATTATTGGAAATTTACGAAAAAAATTGAATTTGGAAGTCTACTTTTTAACTATTTATTGAAAAAATAATACGGGAGCCAGCGTAACCAAGGGTCTTAAGACGCTCGCTCAGCTATCAATAAGACGTGGCAACTCTAGGTCGTGGGTTCGATCCTGTGCCATGATACTCTGAATTGCATCTATGAATCGCGGACGGTGGCAGTGCGAGGGACACTCCCTATGGGGAACTCTTCTCCCACGCTTTCACGCACACTTAAATAGCTTACTAATGACCACACCATGCTCGCTTCTGCACGGCGCGGCGGTACAATGTAAAAATGTATGATGTGTGATGTGAAGTAGCTGGAACTCTCAACCACAGGCGTAAAAAGGGCCTAAAAGATGGCCTAATTCCAAGGCTCGATCAAGTTGTTCGTCCTACCCGTTTTAGTAGAAAGTACTAGACTACTACTACTGCTATTGGAGCTCGGACTACCGAGACTCTAATGTATTAGTCTCTAGAAGAGAAGATTCATCCACAGTCATATACTATGTCGTAAAACGAGCCTTTAACACAAACTAGAAGGTATATAGATTGTTATAGGAAGTAGCAGTTATATTGATTGTTATAGGAAGTAGCAGATATATAGATTGTTATAAGAAGTAGCAGATATATAGATTGTTATAGGAAGGAGACATAGATTTCAAAATATGTTTCAACACCTACACTAATTCTCTTTCTGGGCTGAAGATAACCATTAATGGTTTAAACCCGGTTTTATACAATAAAGTTACTTTAGTGGAGATACGTATTTCATTAATCCTAATATTTGGGATGCTAAGCCAGCTTATTTTATCAATCCATACCTAGAGATATAAATTAAAAGAAGAGCGAAAGACTTTTATAAGAAGGAATCCATAGGTTTAAGCTTTTATGTTCTAATCGCTGTTTTGCAGCGTAGCAATACATAATCGATTTCCGCCGGTGGGTTTATTTTTATCTATTTTTTCCCTTTTTTAATAGTACTTTTTACTACGTTTTTATTAACTTGGTTTCTTGTCCGGTACAAATCTTGCAATCGAATTTTAACAAACATCCCGAGTAGCTAGATATTTGAAACTTTCAGAACAGCTCAGAACACGATGACAATGCACTATTTTAATACTTTTAGTCATTTTTCAGCAGAATTTGATTCGTTCTCAGCAAATTTGCTGAATGAAAAGTTAGTTCGGAAAAAATCCGCAAGTTATTTTATTTGTTTTGACACATCCATATTTACCTACACTATTCATTTTGACGGGTTTCAAATTTATAATAATTTATGACATAAAATTTAAAAACGTAGTAGATAAAAAGTTCTTTTTATCTTTTAATTATTACGATAATGTAATGGTTACCATAGTATCTATTCACTTCTTACTACCTACTTAAATGATTATAACATTTATTCAATCCATTAACTATTTGTAATTTTAGAAATTGATGATAGTGAGGTTCAGTCAAAAATAAAAATAACATTTTTGAATTACCTTGGTATTTAATTCACAGTCAATATTCGCATAGTTATTATTGAATACATTACCACGACGTTGGCTATTTCATTAGGGTCTAGAGATTAACATGGCTGGGTGAAATTGAGAGGGTGGAAAAAAACAAATTAAAAGATCGGTGGGCTATAAAAGTAGATAAGAGAGAGTAAGGAGTTTCCAAAGGATGTAAGAGGTAGATTGCGTCCTGAACGACTTTGTAGTGCGGGTCTAGCGATCAAAGAATTATGGTTTTAGGTGGATTGAAGAGGTGGCTAAGACCTATTTCAACCAGATCAAAAAAGAATAGAAACTACTCAAATATGTTTAATAAACATTCGAGGGCAGTTTCATTATAATAACTAAGGCTAAAAATAGCAGTAGTACGTAAAAGCCCTATTAACATATATTCAGTCAATAACATATATTCCTAATTATAATAACATATATACCTAACTATTATATGGATATAATAGGATTAATAATACTTAAGATGCGATGTATACAGTGTATCTTATAAATCGACACCACATACTGCTTATCGGTTAAACTGTTAAACAATCAATTTTTATACAGAAAGAATTTATAATTTCAGTTTATCTTTCGCTACACGATAAATATTTATGTGCATTATAAATATTTATAAGAATTAAATGAATTTAAAACCGACTATAGAATGACAATAAAGGGCTATAATGGAGGAATAAATAATATATTAGTACATTGTGTACTGTTTCAATAGAATAGGGGTTTGAGTACCGGGTTCTCCGATGTCACTTTTTAAATATTTAGAGGAAAAAGGTTAGTGAAAGAGGGAGTAAAAGCGTTTTCATGTTTTTCCCTTCATTCCCATTACCTTAGCTTGGGAATATTCTGCCTTATAACTACGGGTTTAGCTTGTATGGAAAGGGCAGCTTTTTTTCTAAAAGTAAGCAACGGTAAAGCTTTATCAACTAAGCGTCATGTGGATCAGTCATGAAGTGACATATTAGCAAATACTCGTCTAAAAGAAATAGGTTTTAATTTTCTCTTATACATATTTTATAAACAAAATCGCTTCTTTTAGCGGTATCCTTAAAGTTAAACAGTAAATTGAATTATTTAAAAGAGGATCTTCTCCTTGTAACCTTGTGTAAATGTTATCTGATTTTTTTTTACACCGTTGAAAATTGGAATGAAGCTTACATGAATTTGTTTGCTCCAAATGACCTGTAGAAACACCACTTTCACTTTTGTTATCTAAAACTGATACACCCTTATACACACATACACACTTATATATATATANGAACCATAATAGATAGGAAGATGCGGTTTTCAGGGTTCGATAAAGGCTAAAAAGGCGCTTCTAGAACATACGCTGAACATGTGTGCAGCGAAAGCGTGTGCAGCAAACAAAATAAACAAAAAGTGAATAGGAAGCCATATTTTTAAGACTGAATTTGGATTCTATGGCTAAAAATAACTTTTTTATTATTGGAAATTTTTCGCTCTGATCGTTAGTTTGCCGTCTAGAGAGCCCTAAACTTGATAAAATTTAAACTCAAGTCCATTTTACAGCTAAACTAATGGATTTAGGGGAAAAAAATCAAGAGACAAAAAATGATTATTTTTAGCCATAGAATCCAAAACCAATCAAAAATGCATACCTTATACGTAACTTTCTTTTTTTGCCTAAAAAAGGTGTTCAGCAGGGCTCAAAATGTTAAAAAAAAATATCAATAATGCATCTTTTTAAGGATGGATTTGCATTCTATGGCTAAAAATAAGAATTTTTTGTTTCTTGATTTTTTTCCTAAATCCATTAGTTTAGCTGTAAAATGGACTTTTAAAGTTTAATTTTTAAGTTTTAAGTTTCAATCGGAGCGAAAAATGTCTAAGAGAAAAAAAGTCTTATTTTTAGCTATAGAATCCAAATCCAGTCTTAAAAATGTGGCTTCCTATTCACTTTTTGTTTATTTTGTTTGCTGCACACGCTTTCGCTGCTCACAGAAAATGTTCAGCATATGTTCTAGAAGCGCCTTTTTAGCCTTTTATCTATCATGGTTCCGAGATATTTCGCTGTTCCATATTAGCTGGGACACCCTGTATATATACTTAAATACATATATATATGTAAGTATATAATTTAGTCATTCCCTAAATACATTTTAATTTATTAAAAACATTTTTTTAACCCTATTTTTTTTTTGAGATCTAAAATATTAAGTTGTTTCTACTTAGATTATTGTTGTTTCTAATCTAATGTATGTAGTGTATGTAATATAAAATTGAATGCCTTTCTGGTTGTCCGTCTGTATGCTTATAATTTGAGAACTGTTGATCTGATTTTCAAAAAAAAAATTGTTTATATATTCAATGATACTTTATCTGGTAATTTTGAAATCTTTATTTGTTTTTAGTATACTAAATTTAGTTTCATTAGTTTACAAAATTTAACAACTAATGTTTGTTTGCCCTACTCGCTCGTTTGCGGCAGCTTCATTGTGCCTTCGCACAATTTGACAATTCGACATTCTAAAATTTGACTCATTAGTTTGTTTAAAACATTTTTTTTAATATATAGATAGATTATTTTATGAAAATGGTTATTTTATGGAGAATATAACAAACTCAGGTGTTAAATATAAAAACTCAAGTATGTAAGAAAAATAACAGATGTAATAAAGAGAATACATAAATATGATAATGCGGTATAATTTAAATGTTAGAATGCGTGAACAATAAAATAAAGAAAACAAAAAAATTCAATATGCCAAGAAAAGAGAAAAATGGTGAACGAAGTTGATATAGCTGTCAAATGACTGTCTTGTAAAAAATGGAATAAGGCCCTAAGGTAAAGCTAAAAAAAATAAAGGTCTCAGAACTTAAGGGAAAAGCTGTCGGCATTAATATCTTCCTGAAAGCAATATAACGACCCTTTTACAACCCCCCTGAGGGATCGTTTTAACAATCATATCGTAAACGATAAACGATAAAAAAAAAAAAAATAGTTACGATATACTGAAGAAAACATTCTTGGCACGATATAACATAATAAGAAAGAAAATATATCATACGAGAGAGTTATTAAATTGGTACGGGATGTAAATATTAGTATTATATACTTTACTTCTTCATGCAAGTTTATTTTATTCTTGTCTTCGAATGTTGTTGTTTTGGTGTATAAAAGTTTATAGGAGGTAGTAAATAAAACCCGGTTGACTGAATGGGACGAATTATTATGTGTAAAGGATAAAGATTAGGCTTCGCAGAAGGAGAAGAATTAATAAATAAATTAGGCTTCGCGTTGATATTTTGAGGAACCCTTCACCATCACTCCAATGTGAACCTGAAAGAGGATATTTTGAAAGCATCACCATAAGATTTAAAGACATTCTATCCTGATTCTCACATCCGTTCTCTCATCAACCTGTACTCTTCTAGACGAAAATCTAGACAACAAGATCTTGCGACATCTATATTATCTATCGTTTCTTTAACTCTATTTTTGGCGATAATGAAATTTCTGATTTTTCACTTTCCATACGCATTTTTATTTATTCATTCCTCTTATTTTGCTTTCGAGCTTACCGAAGTTGATGACCGTTCTGAAGAACAAACATGTTTTATGTCTCCGAACTAAAACGATTTCAAAGTTTCTAAAACGATTTCAAAGTTTCTAAAACAGAAATCCGTTTTAGACATCAGCGAACATCTCAGTTTCCGTCTCTATCTGTCGGTCTGTCGTTCGGTCAGTCTATCTGTCGCTCAATTTTTGCGAACCATCATAACCCACTTGTCCGATGTTTATGAAATTTGTGTGGTAGGTCATAATAAGCCCTATATAGGTTTCAACCTTCTGCGCCCATTTTTTTCGCTTCCACATACGCACAAACATACAATTATTTACACCTAAATCTTCAAAAGTTCTTATTTGATTGTTATGAAATTTGGATGGTTTGTTAAAAGTAGCCTGCAGATTAATTTAAACCGTCTTAATTTAAATTTTGCTAAATTGATACTTAAATTAATGTAAAAAAACAAAACAATTTCGACAGTCTTAAAACACGGGGGAAAATTAAATAAGTTGTACAAGAATAAATCATTAAAGTGTACGAAATAGCACGTGAGAAAGCTGTGTGCCACACGTGATTGGATTATTACAGGACGGGTGGTCCGGCCTCTTTACTTATCAACTAGATGTGACCATCAGTGTGAAACATCTCTCACCTTATTGGGTCTTTACTTGTCTACTAGATGTGACCATTAGAGTGTAACATCACTCACCTTATTGGGTCTTTGCTTATCTACTGGATGTAAAAATCAGTGTGAAACATCTCTCACCTTATTGGGTCTTTACTTATCTACTTGATGTGACCATCAGTGTGAAACATCTCTCACTTTATTGGGTCTTTACTTATCTACTAGATGTGACCATATAGTAGCGTGCCCCCCCCCCAAAGCCAAAGACCTAAAATAAGTATGCCATTCTGACTGTTAGATACCCTAAATTTTTTTTAACCTAATACTATCAGCTAAGTTCTGTTGAACTCAAAACATTTGGCGTACTTTTTTTTGTTAATTTACGTAACTACAATTTTTTTAAAATGTACCAATTTATTTTTCTGGCTACTGAAATAAAACATCAATCTATCATATATTGTAAAACTTTTAATAATAAAATATTATTCAAATATAATTTTGTTTAAATAAAATACCCAGGTCTTCATGTCCCGTTCATAAAAAACTTAATTTATTTGTATGAAATAACAATTTAGATGCTCTTGAAATAGGCTAAAAAGACGTTTTCAAGAAACGAAAACTACAAAATAAATCCTGGGTGCGCCACTGATTATCACACTTATTTCTTGAATTTATTCATTATTTTGTTTTATAGTTTTCATCCGAGTGTTTTTTGTTTTCGTTTTTTTAGTGGTGTTGCGTTTATCTAAAGAATCTCCTCATTGATCTAGTTCGGAAGACTTCATTTTTAAATTCTTTATACGCTTCATTACATATACCTAGTAATTAATGAAGATGAGTCTAAATAATATCAAATTTAATTGGTTTTATTATTAGTTACATGAATAATAATTAACTCTTTGTTCTTTTAGGAAATTCAAGTACGAAGTATAAGAAAGTGTGTTGAGTTTAGTTGAACAAGTTTGTCAAAGTACCGTCTCTTAGTAAGTAGAGTTTGAAGCAGGTGGAAAGCCTCCAGGCATTCCCTTTCATTCCCTCTGCTTACCTTTGTATTCTTTCTACTTATACCTTTGCCGCTTATTTAACTCTAAACTGTATCAAATTAAGCCTCAAATCTATAATTAAGTCACAAAGGAAAAACTCTAAAAATAATTTTCATTGTACTACTTTATCGCTAGAGTCCGAGTGGCTTCAGAAAATTATTCCAAAAATTAATAGGTATCTACTAGCAATTACTAGGTTCTACACCAATTCAATTAAATCTGTAGTTTTTGTTCAATATTAACGATGGAAGTAAATATGTAAATATGACAATTTTACCATACATTATTTTTTAATTCTATTTCCAATAGTGTAAAGTCCATCGCCTAAAACCTAGGTCTAAACACCGACAAATATACTCTTTTTAATTGTAGGCACTGATGGTGGCTGTGTGGCCGCAAAACCAGGCTTTCTGTTTTACCTTCTCATAAAAAGAAAGTATTGTGATGACGCGAAAATTAGTTTTTGAGATTTTGATGGATTTAAACGTTTTGAGGTCCCTTGAATTCAAAAAAATAGTTTTTAAAAATGTCTGTCTGTCGTCTGTGCAGACGTGTGGAGCCTAAACTACTGGGCCGATTTTGACGAAATTTGGCATGCAAGTGCAGAACAACTTCACCCCTAGGCAAAAACGAAAAATGTGGGGGCGCTACCCCCCAAAAACTTATTTCTACTGAAAGAAAATTATTTATCGATAACGGTTCCGACGATTTTAATTTAAAAAAGAATCTAAAATGTAGTCCATTTAAATATAAATCTAACAATATAAGCAGTTTTTTTGGGGGGGGGGGGAATCTATTTTCTGAGAAAATAGCTATAAACGTAGACGGAAAAGGCCGGGTTCGATTCCCCGCTGAGGAGAAGCTATTTTTATAATAAATGTTTAATATTATTAATTATAATTAATTGTCCTACGAAAACTAATAAAAAGAAAACACTGGACTATGTACTTATGTACTCGTATATTGAGAAACATTGCTCGTACCCATTTTTCATTACTCTATTGACATCAACGCTAGTTAAGGCGCTCTTATTTTATAGACAATGCTACTTTTACATCATGGAACTGTAATAGTAACTAATGAACTTCAGAATCTATATCTATATAAAAGCTTTGATTAGTACAAATATTATATCACAGCTCTTATATCCAGCTTTACAGCACGCATATTAAGAATAATGTTCCTGGAATATTAAAAATTGCACGCAATGCTGAAGTTGCAAAGAAAAATAATAGAGCGGTTTGAGTGTTTTTAATTAATTTTTTTCACTTGATCAACTAATTTTATCAAAAAGATACTTATATACTGCTTAGTTCTGACTATATTCGAAAGAATTAAAGATGTTTTAGTGTTAAACCTCGACAAAAAGACTAAGAAGACGAGTTTGAAATTTATTTAGCATTTCTAGATCTAGCTTTATTTCAGGCTCCAATCAAAACTTCAGTTGAAATTGTATTTAATCTTAAGCTTTCTAGCACGCCTGATGAGAACTGAGTAAAGTAGATTCTGTTCTTTAGAGAATCAAGAGACAGACTAAAACCGACAATTTTAAATTGACTCTCTTCATTTTTACCAACCAGTTGAGAGTTACAAAGATAAAAACTTTTTTCACGTTTAACCGAAAAGAACTACAAAAAATCTACTTCAAGAGCTGCAATTCCCAAATAACTTTTTATCGTATTACCCAACCATTAATAATACTGTGATGTTATAAACGTAAAATAAAGATAAAACTAAAAAAATAGCACCGAAAACTCATTGTAACAAAAAGCGATTGTTGAAAAATGCTACTCGTAAACTAAAAATGTTATAACAAAAGACTGAAACGAAAGTTGACTGAGTAGAACGGGGTTGAACTAGTATTATGTTGGCAATTGGGACTTGATTTGTTGGACTCTTGGTTGATTTTACTTGATAATGGAGTAATTATTAAAAACTAAATTGTAACAAATGATTTATAATAGAATCAACTCTTTTTCCTTTATTATCCTGGCCATAAAAGGGAGATGTATATGTGCACAAATGATTATTTTTTGGTAATAATTCCATACCTTTATATGTATAAAAATAAGTGTGACAGACGCATTACTTGCACACATACTCACAAATACCTGGACCTCAGGTTAATAGGTTCATAGCTTGTATAATGTAAAATTTATAATTTAATAACTAGGTACATACCGTATAAGTTAATAGTTCAGGACCTTTCCTTGACCTTCCGTTTGGCTAAAAACTGGCCAATCAACATTATTTTTTAGCATCCGTGCTGTCTTAAAATGCGCGACTCGGCTGCGCCGCGCCACGCCGCCGTTTGTCTTTGAGGTTTCCGAAATTACGTTTGCTGTCGCTTGTCCAACATACGTTGTAGTAACCATTAGCTGCTAATGCGTTTTATAGCTTCGCATAACTGTGTTAACCCTTCAACCGGCTGTTTAAAAGTTTTTCCGTTCATGCTAAAACGCCGCCTGCTTTTAAATTTTAATTATTTCACAACTTTAAATGCATTGTGCTTTGGATAATTTAAAAGGATCCGGGCTTCTGTTTAAAGGCTACTATGGAGAGACAATCTCACACTTTATATGTATAATTTTATTTGTATACTAATATAATATAATGTAACATTTATTTGTAATAATAATCTCGAAATCTACACTACTGATTTCAGTTTAATTTTTTATAAATGTTTTTATATCCTTATATTTTGTAAAGTTCCACTTATCTATTTCTTGTAAAGTGTGTACCTCTTTCTGCAATGTTTAACGTTTCTCTGATATTCAAAGTTTTAAATGTTTTTTTGTTTTTCTTTTCAAATATGTAAATATGGCAATGGATAAGGCGCCATTTACACCCCTATATTAAAATACTATATTTACTTTCACAATTGAAGATAATTAATGACAATTATATTTTCAGGCATAGGCAACATGTTTTAAAATTAAATACCACCGTTTTAAATACCTTTTAAAAACTTAAAAATAACCCTTTTATAAGGTAAACTTGAAATTTCATTAAAATAATTTTATCTTTAGAAACGTGCACATCAAATTTTCAGTATAGAATTTAATTTTTTCTTTTAAAATTTTAATAGCAACCTCTTTTAATTATAATTTAAATTTATGCAATTTTTCTTAGAAATAGAATATTAATTAAAGAAATACAGATGAAATATGGAAGGAAATGTATAATTTAGAACGCTATGAAGCCCTTGTGCATTTTTTAAACCTTTAAAAACCTTGGCAATTATAAGTAATTTTTTTTCTCTAATTTCGGCAATAGATGAGATTTTTAATATTCAACCTTTTTCAACGACCTTTTTATTCAAAACGAAATTTAGAGGTCTGTTACAAACAGTTAAAATTAAGTTTTCTGTTAAAAATGTCATTCTGTATAAAACATCAGCATTAAGATGGCCACAACAATAAATATTTTGATTAATCTAATAAATGATTAATAATAAACAATCCTCAATTTTTCCTTGTCATACAGTTAGTACTAATCGGTCTCGGCGGGCCTATGGCCAGCCTGCGGCTGTGTGGTACATGGCTTGCTTGGTACATACTTGCCAGGTAATTGTATTAAAGCTGGTACTTAAATATAACCTAGTACTTTTTTTTTGGAAGTGGTTATTTTGCATAGAAGCTAGTTATTGTGCAGGATTACTAGACGGTACTTACAATCTTCTCTTAAGTTTAACATTATTTGTTGAATACATATTATATATTAAAAAATTGTTATTGTGTCAAACTACTTCATAAATGATAGTATTGCAGGATTCCCGTGTCTCACTTCATACCCTGAATACAAGTATTTGGTTTCGTTTTTGTTCCAGTTCATCTTTTCGTAATAAGACGTTAAAAATTGAGTTTTTCGTGGTTCTCCCCCCCCCCCTTTATTGAAAAATAACTGCTATTCTTTGACATAAAACCAAAATGGGCATTAAGGAATCTTTCATATGACGCACCCTAAATCTTAAAGACTTCGGAGGAGTTACATTATTCAGTTTTAACAATAAAATTGGATATGAAGGTAATTGTTATAGCTAAAACCTGTCATTATAATATACGATTTTAAATTTATAGCTCAATCAACCTTTTAAATTACCGCTATTTTAAAATGGCTGGTCTGCATACTGAATTGCTTACGGACCTAAACTTAAACTAATCAATTCTGCAATTTGATTTTTAAATGCATTAACTTTCTGGATGCCCGTCATGTCAACTGTAATTCTTGTAAAATAAGAATAATAATGGTTAGTCAAAACACCGACATAGACATAACGTATACCTGGTGAGTTCGAATCCCAGAGAGAGGAGACATGTTTCTCACCAATGATCACATCGTGTAGGTGTGTAAAGTGGGTGTATCCCCCGTCCTGTTGTAACCTAATTGTGTGTAGTATAATAATTTTGGTACGTTAAAGAAACAGCAAAAAATGGATACTCCTCAAGGCTAAAGTGCGAGAATTAAAGTAAAATGTTTAAGAAATTATGTATGTAAATGTATATCTTAATTTTTTTGAGAGAGAGACGATAAAATCGTATACGCACCACGAGCAGTAAGCGCCATGACAGCCCTTGGGCGTTAAACGCACTCGTGCTTTCAAACTTCGTTCTCCTGTAATAACGCCCTTACTGCTTAGGTACGTAAATAGAAAATGTTTAAGAAATTATGTATGTAAATGTATATCTTAATTTTTTTGAGAGAGAGACGATAAAATCGTATACGCACCACGAGCAGTAAGCGCCATGACAGCCCTTGGGCGTTAAACGCACTCGTGCTTTCAAACTTCGTTCTCCTGTAATAACGCCCTTACTGCTTAGGTACGTAAATAGCTATTATATGCATACTTCTTTTATTTGTATTTTTAAAATCAGATAATAAATTGTACAAAGGGACAAATTTTAACCTTGTCCCTACAAGAGTTTGATTTGGAGCTTAAGAGTACTACTTTATTATTTTATTTTTATTTAATAAATCCAGTACAAAAAACTGACGTACAAGGCTTAAAAATAAAAAAGTTAATTAAATATAATAAAGTTTTTACCTCATTTAATTAATTTCAGATAGTATAAATAAGGGTAGTTTGTTTGCTAAGTTTTATTTTTCGGCTTAAAGCTTATAAATATATTACATACTTCAAAACTTTTTAAAAACCGTTATTAAACTTATTTTATTCTACTTTATATTAAAAAAGGTTAGGTGAATTTATGTATAAGTTATGTTTTATTTTACTTTTTCTTATATCATAATAATTATGTGTGGGTAAAATTATAATTTTATTATATAAATACCAAAATAAAATATAAGATGAAATATTAAAAAAATACCATGTAATATTAATTTTATCTTTTGACGATGATATAGCAAAAGTTAATTTGAAGTCTAGAGAAAATGCTTCAGTTATTATTCCATTTCATAATACCTGGAATAACATCAAAGGATATGTTATAGAAGAAAATATTGGTATACTTAGGTACATATATAAATTAGTGAACTGCTAATAATAAGCTTAACTGCTTTTAGAAAGACGTTGGTATACTAACTTATTATCACATTTCGATGAATTAAAAAAAATAAAAATACTCGTAATGTTGAAATTTTTTTGGATTTTTTAACCCTACCTTGTTTCTTCTCTCTAAGTCTGGTCTAGACGTACAGTCTTGTTGTCAGACTGACACAAATCACGCAGCTACACTATTCAAACTTTTGATCAGTCGTTTTCTTAAGCAGCTCCAACACGAGCAAGTCGCTTGATCAAAACATCGCGTCAAGCTGATTGACACGACCTTCAAGCCGACTTGGGGCGCATCAAGCATCCCATCAATCTTTTCATCAACACTCATTTGTAGCGGAGTTTTCGACTAGTGAACTGCTCCTCCTGAACTGTAATAAATCAGTATTGTGTAGATACCATGGTTTCGAATAAGGATTTGGGGTGTCGAGCAGGTGATTGACGGAATGCTTGATCAAAATTGCTCTAGACTTTCCGCCAAGGCTTGACTCAAGCATCAAACGGGTTCCTAGACTACTTAGAATAATACACTATATAGAAGGAGGATCACTGATAACGTTGAAGCCAAACGTTGTGTCCCTTAATCTGCTTTCTAAAAATTCATTTTTGTAATTTGTGACGTCATAACTCTAAAATTATATGCCTTCGGTTTTTTAATTTAATTTTTTATTAAATTATAATTATTGATAGTCAGTTTAGTTAATTGTAATATTTTTTTGTGTTTTATCTTATTTTAGCTTGAAATATGCTAAAAATTATGTTTATTATCATGCCGGGCGAGTTGAAAAAAATGACGTCAGAGTGAAACGTAAACAATAACCAATGGCAGGGTTTGTTTTCTTGATATTTGTGAGCGGGCTTTGAATAGTTACTAAAGCATGGCCAACCTTCTCCAGCTTAAAAAAAAGCTTAAAAAAAGTTCCAAGTCGGCTTGAAGGTCGTGTCAATCAGCTTGACGCGATGTTTTGATCAAGCGATTTGCTCGTGTTGGGGCTGCTAAATGAAAAAAAAGTGTTGTTATGTTGGTTCCCTAGTCTAAGGGACACAACCTCTCGGCAAAAGTTGGCTTGTCTCTTATCAGTAATTGTTTAGGATTCCGATTCTATGCTCATTCTATATATAGTATTATTCTAAGCTAGATTATCAATCACGCTTGACACCATTTCTTGACGTAATGTTTTGATCAAGCGGCTTGATAGTGTAGGGGCTGCTTGTCTTTCGCTCAGTCGTTCTGAAATCGTCATGGAGGAAGAACTAATAGTGGTGACAATAAAACTATGTCTAGGTCTACACGTCCTTGTACTTATTAAATAAAGCGGCGTAAGCTTGGGTTTTCTTGTCGGCAAACTTGCATGTATACAAAGCTCCCAGACCTTCAGTCTTGAGTCAGCCCTTCAGTCGAATTTGTCAAACTTCCGGCAGTAAGGTTTTTCAAGTGAGGTTTAGTTGACAAATCTGGCATGATCATGCAAAACTGACGACAAAGCTTTGCGTGTTGGTTGGGGTTTAGAGAGATCAAACAAGTCAGGTAATCAAATAATTATTTTTTACGACATCTAACCCTGTCTTATTTGATCACTCTTATCACCTACATCTACCTTGCTTAATCTCGAAGCTTCCCTTTTTAGATCTCTCCTTACCACATCAAAGCTTTTCTTGCTTTATCCCTCCTAACACATTGAGGCCTGCCCAACACTTACTCTTACTAAATCTGTGTCTTCCGTGTTGGACCTCTCCAACTATCTCTAACCTCCTCTAAGCTGGCCTTGTGATATCTCTCCTTACTACATCAAAGCCTACCTTTTTAATCTCTGTTACCACATCTAACTATACCCTTTTTGATGACATTTATTACTTCTAACCATCCATTGTGTGGTCTCTCTAAACAATTATAAACCTCCAGTGAACCTTCCTTTTACAAAAATCCTATATTTCCCACTGAATAAGAACAACTTATTTTAATTGAAATCTGTTCAATATAGTTCAAACTTCCACAAAAAGTACGGTCCTATAAATATACAATACAATTTAATGTAGATATATTAATTACCACTTTGAGCCTCATTATTAGAACTCTACATACTCTGTATTCTTACATAGAGCTTCACGTGAGAAGCTATAAACTTATGTCAATATTTTCTATGTTGCAGGTGCGAACTGTATGCAGATCGAGCGATAGACATTGCGTTTATAGTTGATTCAGACAAAATCGAGATAATACTTTTTAAGGTAACATATTATTTTATTTATTCTATTATAAAATAATTTAAAAAAATGTTAACTTAAATTATTTAAAGGATAAAATTATGTTTAGTTTAACTAATATTTCGTTATTAACATCCTAGATATTAGCATTATGGAAATAAACATGAATTAACACTGACAACCTGACTGCTTTACCCACAAAATCAATTTTTTTTTTAAAATACAATTCACTCAAATAGCCAATATTAAGTAGGACTCAATACATTAAATACAGTAAGTACATATAGTAACAATACTGTAGTAATTAATATCGTTTAGGTGCCCTGTTGAAAGTGTCCAAAAAAAGATAATTATAGTTAAATAATTTAGTACATTAAGTAACAATACTGTAGTAATTTATATCATTTAGGCGCACTGACAATAGTGTTCAAAAAAATATATAAAGAAGATAAAAAGTGAAAATAAACATCAAGAATCCATTTTATTATTAAGTAAATCACACAAGAATTTTAACACAAATTAATTTTAAAGTATTTTACAATATATAATGAAATGATTAACAAATTAAATAATGTACAAAATATACGAATAACAAATCTATTTTTTCATTATTTAAAAAAACAAAAAAACAAAAAAAAAAAACAAGAATAAACAAAACAAAAATCGTACAATAACTTTTCTGTACTTTCATTGTTTAAATATAAAACAAATTTTTAAATAATTTAAGCAAAAAATTGATTAATAAAATAATTATTATATACAATGTTATTTTTAGTAGGGAAATTACGGGCGAAGTAAAATAATTTCAACCCTTTAAAGCATTGTTATTTTAATACATTACTTTTAAAATTATTTATCTTTTTTATTGTGTAATATTTCGGTTTTTATTATCTTTTAAGTATTTTTAATATTTCGACTTTTTTACATTTATTGTTACATTGGTTGGTATTTATTTAATTATATTTATTTTTTTGCGCTAATGATGAACCTAGTTATTTCTTAAAGTTATTATATTAATCACATTACGAGAATCGTCAACCACTGTCGGTATCGTCAACCATTGACATAACTTTTTTCACGGATACAACATATTGTTTTAGGGAAATTTATCTCCTTTTGATTCTATTATGATAAATTTCACTTCGTTAGTCATCAACATGGATATCACTAAATAGGCAACCTCACAAATGCAGGGTGTAGTTAGTGACTATTTACAATATGTAATTTGCACTTATTTTAAGTGAGAATCATAAGATTTTATTTTGAGCGGGGAATTTGTCAAGGTATTATTGAATCTGACCACCATTAGATTTAATTTCTAATTGTTTAAGTCTAGCTTCAGTTAATATTTGTAATATTCTACTTTGTGTCACTATAAATAATTCTTCATCCTCTATAGTATTCATTTGAGAACCGACGAAAGTGCCGAATGCTTCTCCTTGAGTTACCTGGAAGAGTTCTCGGTTAGATAGGGCTCCATAGCCTGAATCCCGACGAAGGGCAGGCAATCTCGGAGAAGGGCAGTGTCGCTTTGGCGAACCTTCACCTTCATCAGAGGAACGTCCTAAGCTGGGTAAAACCAGCTCACAGGCTTCTAAGCTGTCTCCCATCGACTAGAAAACAAATTTCATTCACGTTGTTAAGTCAGATTTTAATAAAAGCATTCAGTCAACTAGCTCGAGAAACAATGAACTAAATTGCTTTAATGTTAGGGTCGGCCTAAAGTCTTGACCCTTGTAAAGACCAAGGTATTATAACTATAGCTAATATGATATTACATTGTACATTTGTTAGATATGTATAATTAGTCGAGTCGGCAAGTACATTTTACCTTGCAAAAGGTTATAAAAACTTTTTTTCTTTTTTTTTTATATTGTATGTACCTAGACATTAGTTAAAAACCCAAGTTTTCGACCTCCTCCCTGTGCTAACCCAAAGGGGGGCCAAAATACGCGAAATTTTAGTGTTTTTTTAGTTTTTTCTTTATAACTCTTTACCTATGTGTATGTCCTGAAAAAAAGTGTTCGTATCTTTCTTGTAGAGCACTAAATTTGGAACAATTTTTATATTTCACATTTTTTTCTAAACCCTATACTTTCCGAAGTATAGAGCTTCAAAGATGCATTTTTTTTTTTTTTTTTTTTTAAATAACGATCTTTGGAAGTACAAATAACCACCACTAACCTCCACAACGAGGGTTTTGCAGTTATTAAAAAAAATATTGCATCTTTGAAGCTTTATATTTCGGAAAGTATAGGGTTTAGGAAAAAATGTGAAATATAAAAATTGTTCCAAATTTTACAACACTAACAACAACCACTGGGTGGTTAGTAGTTGTGGTTAGTGGTGGTTATTTGTACTTCCATAGGTAGAATATACCCAAAAAGTCTAACTGGGAGGGGTGGGATAACAAAAATAGACCCCTGTCGTCTACAGAAAAAATGTAATTTTTGATAATTTCAAAAAAATATTGCATCTTTGAAACTCTATATTTCGGAAAGTATAGGGTTTAGGAAAAATGTGATATAAAAATATTGTTGCGAATTTAGTGCTCTACAGGAAAGGTAAGAACACTTTCTTTCAGGACATCTAGGTAAAGAGTTATACAGAAAAAACACTAAAATTTCGCGTATTTTGGCCTCCCTCTGGGTTAGCACAGAGTCACGGAGGCCGAAAACTTGGGTTTTTAACTAATGTGTTGATACATACAATTTAAAAAATAAAAAAAGTTTCTATGACCTTTTGCAAGGTAGCCCCTCATTTTCAATACCTGTCGACTGGACTAAATGATTATTGCACATTGATCCTTTCATCTCAAATTCCTTTTTACCACGTCTATTCAATTGCTTTATAGTTTGTTGAAGGTTACGGAAGCATTGTGATCATTCTGAAGGACCAATTTTAGAGTTTGCTGAAGGTTACGGAAGCATTGCGATCATTCCTGACACAACCAATTGCTTTAGAGCTTTCTCAAGGTTACGAAAGCATTGTGATCGTTCTGAAGAACCAATTGCTTTAGAACTTGCTCTCGAAATTAAAATCTACTAGACAGAACTTGTTTCAGACATAAAAGAACATTTTTGGTCTCTTGTCGGTCCCTCGGTCAGAAAATTTGCGAACTACCATCGTCCGATTTTAATGAAATTTAGGTGATACGTCAAAATTAGCCGACAGGAGGTCCTACATTAATTTCCTGTGAGCCAATTGCTTCACCTCTTGCATGCGCAGAGAAAGCGTGAAATTTAATAAAAATTGTAATTTTAGAACGGGAAAAGAGTAGACATATGATAGGGTTTAGAAAAATTATTTGTAGGTATAGAGGTGCAAAGATCTGTAATTAATACCAACAGAGACACCACTATGAAATGATGAAATTGCTACATCAAATAAATCGAATTTAAAAGTTTGAAGAAAAGGTAACCATTTTTACATCTTCAACAAACTCAATTTAATGTATTGATTTTGATATAAAATCTCAAAAATCCTATAATGTATTTTTAGATAGGTTCCAAATTGTTTAGAGGAATTATGTTCAGTGCTTGACTTATTGGCATTGCTCATTACAAAACTTTAAACAACTTTCTGTTTCAAGTACTAAGATTAGTCCAGGAGGTAGCGTGTAAAAAAGTGTCTGACTAACATCAAGCTAGAATTTTATGTATAAGTAAATGTTTTGGTGCTTTTTAAGAATATGTGGTCGGCTAAGTTCGTTTGCGGGACACATAGTTAGGCAAAAGGCATTTGAAATAAACAAACCGGTGGAAAGCGGCCATGTCCGCCCTTTTTGGTGGACAATGTGATTTTCATGATGCTGAGTACGAAATTAATTAGTAGACCAATAATCAAGTTGATGGTAGTTTGTAATTTCATATGTAACCAGTTTGATTTCCAGTAATATTTGACTAACTAACCTAATAAGTAACAAACTGCCATTAGCTTGATTATTGGTTTACTAATTAAGTTCGAACTCAGGATTATGAAAGTCACATTCTCCATAAAAAGGGTAGGACGTGGCCGCTCTCCACCTATTAGTTTTTTTTTTCAAATGCCTATTGCCAATCTATGTCCCGCAGAAGAAATTGACCGACCACATATTAATACACGCAGATACTTTTTCGCAAGCTATCTCCTGGACTAGACGTGGCAATTCATTGTTTTGGTCGTGCTATGGATGTGATAAAGTAAATTGCAATTTTATAGATCTAGTTTTGTCCTATACTAATCATAGATTATTACATTACTAAACCTATAATCATCTGCAAACCATTTATTGTCTAAAGTCTGAAGCTCTAATCTAAACCAATATGTTATGTTTTTGAGGCATTCACTGTAAAACCTAACCTCATATTATGCTACTACCAAAATAGGGCTCTTACAACAGTGAACCTAAATAATTAACCTAAAAAGGGCTGTAACATTAGTGAGCTATTGATCGGAAAAACTGATAAATGTGGTTATATTTAAATTTTCTAAAAGAAAACTTAGTTATACGAGGTCATGGTAGGTCAAAAGGTTATTAGTCGCACTTCCCATTGCATTATTTGGTTATAAAACTGGGGCGCTCGGCCCCCTTTTGTATGAGACTATTTGCTGGAGTGATCAAGCATTGCGAAACCCAGAATGGTTCAATACAACAAACATGTTGTAGGGTTTAAAGCAAACATTGTTGAAACATGTCGGAGTCGGAATGTAAGGCTAAACTTGACAGATGAAACTCGTACCTTTCCCTATCTTATTCCTCTATTCCTCTATAAATCACTGTAATTTCTAGCCTATCACCTATGGCATGTATAGTGAAGGGCAGAGCATAAGCAATTGAATTATTTAAAACTTACTCCGGTTGAGTTTGGATAGCTGGGCTCAGATTTCCTCACTTGAACGTGCTCCCTCAGGAATTCTATTTGGTTAAACCACCAAACGCAAGACCTGCAAAACAACCAGTAAATATATATATATATATATATAACAAGTAACACTGAAAAATTCAGTTTAAAATCTAAACAAAGAAGAAAGTAAAACAAAAATACTTATAAAATGAAAGCAAAAAGGAAAATATAATCAAATTAAATTTAGTTATGTTAAAAAAAAAAGAGCACAATAAGTGCCATAATAAGCGACACATAAACGAACTTTGCCAACCACATGTTCTTAGAGGACCCAATAAAAGTAAGTCATATACGAATTTGTAGCTGTACGTAATGTTAATGACTTTGTGCTTGCTATCTAATAGATTATTAGCTTTTGTGGTTATTGTGTTGATAATATACTAATATTAATATAGCTTTAAACTTTTATTTACTGGCAGGGGATTCCAATTACTAGCTTAGAAGCGCTCTATTTTTATTCTATCATCTGCGCACCGCACACTTCACATGCCATTTTAAGAAATGCAGCGCCAGCGGAGTACGAATAGAATGCAAAAAACTCGGAGTGCTCACTGATTCCGATTCAGCATATATACATTGTATAAATCGAGATAAATTATTGTGATGGCACGAAATTTGATTCAGAGATTTTGGTGGATTTACAATTGACCAAAACCCCGAGTTAAAAAAAGTGATTTTTAAAAAATGTCTGGCTTATATATCTGTATCCTGAGCTGGCGCTTGGAGCCAAAGCTACTTGGGCCGATTTCGATGACATTTTGCATACGAGAAATTAATTTTGGCTCAAAATTTGGAAATTTTTCCCTTGAAAAACAAATTAATTAGTAAATTATAAATTGTTCCTTGTAGTGTTCTATGCTGTAGTTTCTATAGTACCCATTCTTTAAGCAGTTTCCCGGAAAACTCTTGTTACCGAGAAAAAAAACAACAAAAAAACTGAACACAAAGAAAA
Source organism: Gerris buenoi (assembly GCA_001010745.2). Classification (NCBI taxonomy): domain Eukaryota; kingdom Metazoa; phylum Arthropoda; class Insecta; order Hemiptera; family Gerridae; genus Gerris; species Gerris buenoi. The sequence goes on from KZ651209.1 coordinate 494,735, forward strand.
TAGAAAAGCAAGAAAAAAAGGTGAGGTCGAGTTCTATTCCCAGCCGAGGAGAAGTTATTTTGATGGTAAACTTTTATTTATTGTAAAATGTTCAATAATGATTAAATGTAACTACGAAAACACAAAATTAAAACTCTGTACTAAGTAATTATGTGCTCTTTCAATAATGAGAAACTACATGTACTATCGGACAAAGGCGCTGATTGCTAAAGAGTTTTTTTTAACCCTCTAATACGGGACAAAAATCATTCTAATCGGAATATTTTAGTTAAGTGTTGGCAAAATATTACAAGACAAAATATATGTCGAAGGTAAGTGAAACCATACAAGTAGGTGATAATCTCCCTACTCACTTCACAACTTATTGATTTTATGTAAACAAATCTTCGTTCTCGATTTAATTTAAAATAAACGATTTCTGTAACAATAAACCAATCACCATACTTCCTGTAAAAATAAATCTATGCTAACGAAAAATGATCTGCCCTCTTAATTATCTGTCTCTAATTATCATCGTCTTTTAAGACACTACACGAGTCTTTTTATGGAATCTCGATCAAGATCGGAATCATCTTGCACCAAAGTCCTTAATTTTTTGTAAGTTGGAACCGAAATAAACTAATTAAAATAGCATTTGAATTAAGTCAGTTTTACACAGTTTTCTCATAGCTAGTTATACTCGAAATAACTTTACATCTTCCATGAGTTTCTTTCACTATTAACTTTGTATCTAGAGATAATCTTGAATAATCACTTGAAAAAACTAACTCTTTGACGCAAAGCTCGTGGAGGTCTGTCATAGAGCTTATACAACTGTAAATGTATTGGGTGATACAGGGTTAGTGTGTCACTCATCAGCTGTATAAACCTTAATATTGACAAACACATCCAGTTAGTCGGCTTAACCAGCTACCCATTTATATGGGTAGATGCTGGGTGGAAACCAAGCTTGGTGACCCTTACCGGAGTCAGGAATTGAACCAGGAATCTCCTGGCTGACAAGCGTGTGCGATAGCAATGAGATACTGGGGCTATAACAAGCTTAGAACCAATAATGCTATAATTAATATGGATTAATAATCATGGATTTGTGATACATGCATAACACTGATCTAGTGGAGAAATTATTCTTCCACTGTTCGATTTCTGACTTCGTGAAGCATTTCCATCTGCCATTCTCCCTTTATCATTAATATTAATGATTTGAATCCCTAGGCTAATGATCAATATTACTTTAAACTCACTCATTCAGTTTTTAAACTTAATTTTAAAAAGTCCCCATTAGTATGATAGAGTTAACTTAATTATATTTAATAGTTAGAAGTTATTCCAAATGAAGTATTGGTAGGTTTGTATTATTACCTATAAACGTCTTGATCTTCAGATTCCATAGACTTTCTCATCTTCCTGAGCTCCTGAACATAGTAGGATCTCAATGATTGGAATTTTTTTTGACATTCACTCACTGATGTTTCTGGCCTTTCAACACGAACCTATAAACAAAAATTCATTAGGCATATATATATTTAATGCTTATTTTAATAAAGATAGATTTAAATTCGTACAAATGGGTTTCATACAATTTCTATTTTCTAGGGTCAAGGATTTAGGGTTGGAGTTTTGTCTGATATTAGTTTGTATTTTATTCATCCAGCTTATTCAGACAAAATCTACCTTAAATTAAATACGATAGACTCCTAACGACAGCTTAAACCTGTCAAGTGCTTGCCCGAGACGGTACTTTCGGCCGAGTGCTCGGCCGAAGTACCGTTATGTAGAGAATGTATGTAAGTACCGTTATTTAGATTGTAACTCTCCTATGTTATTTTAGAATGACTAAATATCTATTAAGACAAATTCAATTTACTTAGGGACGCCCTAAAATAGAACATCCCATACACTTTCTTTAGATTGTTACTCCCCTCTGTTTTATAAGGGAAGTAACAATCTAAAGAAGTGCTATATAGGATTAATTAATAATAACATATGTACATTATAAATAAATTATGTGCAGTTCAATGAAAATTTACTAGTGTTAAAATAAAATTACATCATTTAAAAATTACGTACCTGGTTAAATTACGATAAAAATAAGTGTTTATTTTTAAGCAATTAGGAGTTGATTCACTTAAAAATTACGAAAAATAAGAAAATGTAGAAAGCGCAAAATAATACACGTTTGAAAAAGGAGAAGAAATAAATATTCTATAGAAAAATATTGAATTAATTGATTTTTTAGGAAATTTTTAGTAAACAATTATTGTTGCTATAGTCACTTATGATATTAACGAGGAAAAACGATTCTTTTTTATCAGCTGGTGCGAGGTTTATTTTTTTTTAATAATCTGAATTTAACAGTGATTTTAATTTGACATTTGAGAAGAAAAAAAAAATGTCAAAAAAAATTTTTTTATTCAAAATACTAAAAAAATAATTGACAAATTGAAAATCTCGATNTAAAAAATTTACCAACAAAAATAAAAAAAAAATATTTGAAATATCCTCTGAAGCTTATTTTTTCTTCCGATGAATTGCCAACGCATAAAAATATAATTATAATATAAAAACCTTATTAGAATTATTAAATATTAATAAATCAAAGTATAAATGAATAGGAGACTTTTAATTTTTTGCAATATCAAGTTTTTAAATAATTTTAGTAATAAATAATATTTTAATAAAGTAATAAAATATTTTAGTTTATTAAAAAATTGAAACAAAGATTATTAAAATTAATGGGTGTATGTATGACAAATTATGAAAATATATAAATTTGTATATATTAAAAATTTTAAACTCCCAAATTGATGAAGTTTGAACAATTTTTTAGTACTCTTATATTTTTATTTCATAAAATTGAGGTAAAATAATTAACAAATACATCTTAATTTTCTTAGTCAGTTTTGAGTGCAGTTTAACGTTATTTTATCCTTCAAATATTGACTTATTCTGAGTAACATTTCTATCTAAAGGCGTGGCCATTAGAAGCTATTAGTGAAGGACGTTTTCTAATATATGAATAGCTGAAAAATTAATTTCATTGGAGAATTAAAGGAGAGGCAATAGCTGTATCAGCGTAATAAGAAGTAGATCGGGAAACAAATATCATAACAAAACATACCAAATTTAGCGTAATCTTTAGCGTTAAACATGTATTACCTTATTCCAATTAAAATTAATTTTAATTAAAAGTTAAATTAATTTTTTATTTTACATAGCTGATTTTTTTTAAGTACGGCTGCTGATGGCTTAAGAATGGCTCTCTACATACTTTAAAAATTACGTAACAAAAAAATAGGTAAATTATGCTTGGACTTACTCTTGCTAAAACATCTTCAAGCGCTTCTTTTCTTGCTTGCTTATTGTAGTAATGTTTATGTTTTGTGTCGTAAAGGCATGGATGATTACGGTAGCCATCCATAAGTGCGGTGATAGCTGGTCTTGTCCATTCGATGACTCTGTTTTGAGCATTGGTCAAATCTTTTGGCGTTACATCTTCCTTGTCTTTAACTACTTCAGTTTCCGCGTTGACCTCTACCCTTTCCATTTCACCAACCATTTGACTTTCTTTTCCCGACGGATCTAAATCGTAACGAAATTTTCCTCAATGTATAGTTTGAAAACAAAATGTCTTGAAAAACAGAACTCTTGCGAGAAATCAACTGAACTTGTTATGATATTTTTTTAAATTGAAATAAAAAAATTCACCTATCTTGACAGCTCGTATCCAAGAATTGTTTATTAAATAAAATACTTTGTTTAAAAAACGCAAGGTTGAAACATATGATACTTGCTGTGAAACGTCTTTCTCGATTATTTTTTTGAAAGGTTGATAAACATCAATATTTCATGCTAAGCTGTCATGTAATCAAATGAAAAAAATTAAATATGGAACGATGAATTATGCTTATAGCATGATAGAAGCTATTAATGGGTTGAAGATTGACTTCGAACTCAAGGACTATAGGATTTAAGATTATAATCATAAAGGTAAAAATCGAATTAAATCAACATAATAAGATAAAGATCCCAGGTGATGCATAACGTATTACCTAATAATTCACGATTATGTGGCTACGATTGAATGTAAACTTAAATAATTTAAACAACTTTATTAGGAAAAGATGCCGCAATTTTCGTTGCTGATATAAAAGATCAATGCTTTTCACCATTACATTCTTAGCTCCTTAAACTTCTTGCTCCATAAACGTCGAACTATATTTAACACACTATTGATACTAATCGACTTCGGTAACATAAACTTATTGAAACTATATGAAAAAAATGTTCATTAGTATACGTTTCTTAGAAAATAAATAAGTACATATTACGTAAGTATATATTATAGAGCACATGCTTTTTAAGTAAGCATTAATTAACGTTAAACGTTTTTCATTCTGTTAATCATATTATTTAGGTTTTATATAATTTATATTTTAAAAAACAAAAGTATTGTTTAAAAAAATTGTTTCGGAACAGCAGAAAAATTAAATAAAAAGGAAATTATTGAATTATTATGTCGATGTTGTGCCCATAAATTTAAGTACATCTTTTTTTAAACCACATGCAGAATTATTAAAGCTTTACCCTTTTTGGCTGAATAATAAGTAATTAACTAAATGCAGCAGCCGACAAAAGTTAATAATCTCTTTTACCTGTGTTTATATTGTATTCATCTTAATTAGCGTATACTGTATATTCATCTTCTGAACATCCTTTGTGAATTTGTCTTTTCATTAAAATGATAAAAGTTGTCTTTTCATTGAAATGATAAAAGTTGTCTTTTCGTTAAAATTCGTTTGATGGTTCCAGACGAGATAGCAAACAAACTGAGTTGTGTAGGAGTTAAATTTGTAAAAAGTTTTTCGTTTTTCATTAAAAAGGAGGGTTTTATGTGTGTATCATTCTATAACAATGGGAGGATTATAGGCTTAATCCCTCGGCACATTTGCTGCTTTTGTTCTACCTTGAGCAATGTATATACCCTTGTATAGGATTTAGTTTTTAATTATGTTGATCTCAGCTGGTAAAGAATATAATGGAAAACCAACCACCAACTTTTTTTTCAAGTATTGTGGCTTTCGACCAATATTGTACAAGATACGAGTGACAGAGGGAAAAATCACTGGGGCTTGTTAACTAAGGGTTGATTTGACGACCCGTTCCCTAGTTCCGCGGGTTCTTGTCCCGTTCCGTATTTCCCTTGCCACTATCTCTTCACCACTCAGCGTTGCATCAGGTTCCATCAAGTCAGTATCACCACATTTGTGGGGTTTTCCTTAGTGCTAGGACTGTAAAAGTTATAAAACACTAACGGAAACAGGGAAATCAGATCCAAAAAAGAGAATTACTCTGTTAGCTCGAAGTGGTGGGGGGACTTCGTGCCCACCGTTCTACCCAAGAACGTTTTTTAGATGGTCGGGGTTTTTGTGCAAAGTAGTGGGACAGGACAAGTCGTCTAATATGTCCTTTACATAGAGAAATAGCAGACAAAATTCGACCAAGTTTAGTAGATAAACTTTTTTGGTCGGATTGAATTACAAAAGAAATATTTTACCTTCTTAAAAATTGACCATAGATAAAGATGTATGTAATTTTATACAAAGTCTCATTTATTCTCAGTCGTTGTACTTGGAATTGTTCTGGTAGCTACTCATAAAATATCTTTAATACAAAACACAGTGGCTGGGATACTCAGTTTCTCATTTCTTTAACGTTGGTTATTTGACACTAAATAATTTGCCAGAAGCGGCAACTTTACTTCAAACGTCACAGGATGATGCTCATACTCTCAAACGTTATGATGCATTAAATGTTTGATCTCTCTGATTTTATTTCCAACTTCACTTGCAGAATATTTAAGATTTTGAAGTTTTAGTATACCACCATTATTTACCTGGATTCATTTTCTTAACTTACTCCTAGAGAATACTATTAAAATACAGTATAATTAAGATGTTTTTTTTTGTCAAAAAACCGGAATAGTTAATTATTGAAAAAAACTATACTTAGAAACTTTAGACTGGGTTCTGATAAAGGCTAAATAAAGGTGTTAAACCCAGTTTCTTTTTATTAAATATATTGCTGGGGACACACTTACATCAAATACACGTATCATAATCGTAATATGTATATTTATGTATTATGTATCAAAATGAATGTGTACTAAGGTTGGATTAGAAGTTTCACACCAAGAATCGGTATTTACCCAACAATATACAGAAGGATACAGGTCAGGGATATGAATAGTTTGCACTATGCCAAATCATTGCAGTGATCACCGAGGAAGTAATAGTAAATAAAGTAGAAATTTAGGAATAGTTGTACTAATTGTCTACCGAAACAGATACTGTAAGTTGATAAATTTTGTAACCCAAGAAACGCTGTTAGGCTAACACTGCTTTTATTCATACGGATTGCTCTTTTCTAAATTTTGCATCACGTTTCTTAATGCTCCTCACAATCAACGATTATAGACATTTTAATTCAGTGGGAGACATAGGGGTAGGGGTAACATTTTTTTGTACTGTTCACTTACTGAATGGAAATAATTCAATTCACGCAATAAATTTGCACCTTCGTAAGTCTGAGTCTGCCTTTTGATGAAAATATTTCTCATCAACCTCCTCCAAGACTTTCTCGTTTCACTTTCCGTGGCTTAATGTATAAATGTAGCCCGCTGGAGGCAACTGCTGTTAGAGTGACAAGGTTTCTGTATGTGAGCCAACAGTAAAGATGTACAGGGCTCAGGTTGGAAAACTAAAAAGATCGCGATTATGGAACACGCATTTGATAAAAGTCAAAATTTCGTTTTTTATTATGATTAAAATTCGAGTCAAGTGTGATCCCAGCTTTAGAGGAGGGAAATGTATCAGTGCATTAGTTTTTAGAGTGCAGGGCATAATAAACAATCATGGTTTTAAGAGCACCCAGGAGGCCTGATGCTTTTATTATGCTCTGACACACTAATTATATTAATATTTCCGCCCAATAACACGTTCCAGAGTTATATTTACCTCCGTATATTAGTTTCTTTGTATTTTTGTTTATAAATTGTTTATTTTTATTCTGTTATGCGTATCATTTACTAGCATTTTGCTAGAGTTAGGTTAGCTCTATGTTAACCACTTTACATCTAGATTACCAATTTTATTGCACCATAGTAGAAGAATATTTTTTTTCTTTTAAAAGATTTTACACCATTTCAATTTTATCTAGTACGTATACTCGTACATATAGGTACCGGATTCTTATATCCCTTCTATTTTATACAGAATCCGCTTTGCGATATGCATATATCTAAATAAGCATAAAACAACGCGAGTTTTAGGTGTGAGAGACAGAAAAGCTGTAAGAAAGCATAAGTTGCGTAGCATTAACTGAAAACATTAACCGACACACTGTTTTTATGAATATACTGGCAGTGCGTCTAGATAAAGCCATATATAGTAATTAAACCAAGTTGTCCCATTCTATATTTCCCTAACACCCAGCCCTAACTGCTTATTTTACCCTTATCTAGGCTAACTATACGCTAACAACTTAATCTCTGTCCTAAAACACAATAAATTGTCACCTCTAAACTCTCTTTGAAACACAATGGAAACTTCATGTTTCCTTTATTGTTCTGTGTTTTACCGCGGAAAATAAAACTTTTTTTTTATTTTACGAGAAAAATATTTTTTTATACACAGGCTTATTTTTTTCATTTATATGCAAATGTATTCTGTTAAAATACATCTCTGGATTAAATTACAAAAAAAAGATTGTAAGGGTAATTTCTTCATTTCTCTAAAATTGCCGCTTTTAAGTGTTTTGTTTTTGAACATTTTATAAATTTTAACCCGCTGTTTTAAATAGCTCTTAGAAATTTGTTTAGTTTAGATCACTCTTTTAAAATTTAGTTCTTCGGTACGTGCAGAGATTTTTGATTCTGATTGGTAAAGCAAAAAGTAAAGCCTCTTTTAACTTTATCACTCCAAATTTCTGCGATCTGCGATCAATTTCGATCACCGCGCAATATTTTACATTTTTTGTAATTTTCAAGTTGGGTATCATTTCAAAGGTATTGAAATGTAGATTAAAAATACGTATCGCATTTGAAAATGGCGGCCATTACCCCCCAAATTCAAACAAACCCAAAATGTACCCCCCCTGCACTACCCAATTAGAATAGGTCCAAAAATACATAAATATGAATATCTGTAGTCCAATAAATTTTCCGGGAGTTGATTTAAAAAAAGTGAAATTTTAAAATTTTTAGGGGCCGCAACAAGGGGGCCCCAAAATTGTTGTGATTTGAAAAATCGAAGTTGGGTATCATTATAAAGGTATTGAAATTTGGTTCACAAAAATATAACGTGTTTCCAAAATTGCGACCATTTTACCCCTCAAAAAAATTAAAACAAAACACAAAAAAATGTCCCCCCCCCGCTAGCCCACAAGGACAGGTCCTAAAAAAAAGACAAAAACACAATATTTGCGTCTCTGTGGTCCTATGATATTTCCGGGAGTTGATATAAAAAAGTTAATTTTTAAAAATTTTAGGGGGCCGTAGCTAGGGGCCCCAAAATTTTTGTCATTTGAAAAATCGAAGTTGGGTATCATTTTAAAGGTATTTAAATTTAATTCACAAAAATATATTGTGTTTCCAAAATAGCGGCCACTTTACCCCTAAAAGAATTCAATAAGCACGCATAGCGAAGATAGTAAAGAATAATAATTGCACATCTTGATTTTTAAAAGTGAACAATAGATATTTTTGTTTAAAAAATATATAATAATAATGATAATAATAATTCATTTTTATGACCGAAGAAACCCTTTTAGTATCTTGCTGGCAAGTACTTGACGGGATTTTTAAGATTTCATTTACTACATAGTGATCAAACATTTTACGCAAAATGTTTGCGCAAACCTAATGTCGGGGAAATTTAGTTAAAAATCATGTTTGCGCAAACATGTCATGTTTGCGCTACCATTATGACCGTGTATGGCCTTAAGGGGGCTTGACTTTGCATTATTACTATGAATTACTGTTGCTCGACAACTATAATCATTGAAGAGCATCTAGGGTGGTCGCTCTATGTTAAGAAATAAGAGTTTATGCTAAATGGTCCATCAAAACTACTAAGCAATATAAAACTAGTTTAAATAGTGGCTCACAAGAATTTGTGGGTTTAAATAAGTATAAGTTCATAATTTCATAGGTTCATCCTGCCTATTAATTTAGTAGAAAAACGCATAATGAGATGAATTTAAAAACAAGTAGTATTGTGTGCAATTTATTATTTACTACCAGGAAAAAAAAGCATAACGGTTCAGTAGGTCGAAATTAAATTGGTACTTCTATGGACTAACTTTGACATACTTATTACCATCTAAAGTGTTATTAAACCGGACGAATATTTTTTAAAATATAGGCGTTCGTAATTTTGACTGAGAAACAACCGATAAAGAGGCACGAGTCCGAATATTTCCCCTGATGTCGGAAAGAATTAGTGAGATATGTTACACACAGACGATAAAATCGATGATCTAGTTATGTAAAGAAATAAGAAACTCCCTTGAAAAGGAGCTATCAAGTAAACTAATAAGTAATGGAACTAGTAAACTAATATCCAAGTTAACATTCTAACTATAAAACTAAATTACTAGTAAACCAGATAAGAGTCAGCTATTATACTAGACTACTTAGCTAACAAGTCAAGTAATAAACAAGTGAACTAATAACCAAGTTAACATTATAACAATAAAACGAAGTTACAAGTAAACAATATAAAGGGTCAGTTATTAAACTAGGTAACAAGCTAACAATTCAAGTAATAAACAAGTGAACAAGATAACAAGTGAACTAATAGCCAAGTTAACATTTTAACAATAAAACAAATTAACAAGTAAACAATATAAAGAGTCTGCTATTAAACTAGATAACAAGCTAACAAGTGAACAAGATAACAAGTGAACTAATAGCCAAGTTAACATTTCAACAATAAAACAAAGTAACAAGTAAACAATATAAAGAGTCTGAACTAATTTAAGAACCAAGTTAACATTCTAACCATAAAACAAAGTAACAAGTAAATAAGATAAAGAATCGGCTATACAACTAGGTAACATGCTAACAAGTCAAGTATTAAACAGTGAACAAGATAACATGTGAACTAATATTACCAAGTTTTCATCCTATCTATAAAACAAAGTAACAAGTAAAAAAGAAAAAAATAACTGAGTCAGCTATCAAACTAGATATCATACTTGTGAGTAATCAAGTAAACAAGCTGTTAATCAAATATAACAAAGTGACAGCAAAACAAGATAATAAGTCAACCACTTAACAAGTAAATAAGATAACATGCTAACTACTAAACTAGTGAACAAGCTAACATAAGGTTTGTTCCCACCCCTCTATTTGTACCGATCTTTGAATCATCCTGTAGATCGTTCAGGAATAGTTTAGGACTAGTTTTATGCTTATGCACTAACATTGTACTGTAATAAAATCATCGTCAGGTTGGATTTGGTTTTTGAATCTTATTTGCACCATATTAAAATCATTAAATAGATAGGGGAAATTTCTGTTGTGAGGATTGATGTCGTACAAACTGGTACTTGGGTTTGTCTGAGTCGGTATGAAACACTGTCACAAGTCGCGTTGGAAAAGCTTTTATCCATTTCAAATGATCATTGACTGATTCCACTGAGGGTTCACAGCATAGTTGAAAAAAACCTCATGAAACAACTAAACAAGATCACGAGTATTTAGTGTAAAAGATAACAACCTAATTAGTTAACCAGTCAACAATCGAATAAGCTAGCAATAGACCAAAGTAATTTGTAAACATGATAACTAATAAGAAACAATATCAAAAAGTATGATGAGATCAATTTTAAAATATAATTTTTACTAAAATATTTGGTCGTGCGTTTTCGTCAGAGAACAAAAATAGTAGTATAAATTGTTTGATTCTAAAATATGATTAGATTTAGGCAAGATTATAACGATGCAAACCAATGTTGTAATAGATTATTCTTTTTTTTCTCTGTGGCGATAAAATGAAGAAATAAATATTTGTAAAAAGTAGTGAAATTTCAAAACAGAGTTAAAAGAAAAGAAAAGAAAAATTTAAGTTTTAACAGTTGCAAAACTAACTTTTGAGGTTATGTAAACTTTACTTAAGTGTTAACTTTGAGTGGTTAGGAAAACTTACGATGGAAATTATGAAAAGTTAACGCATGTCGCTGTAAATATAAACTTTTCACCTTAGATCAAGTTAAAAATTTAGTAATATTTTCCTTCAAAAGTTTGGGTTTTGATAAGAAAGTTTTATGAGTTTTTTTTAAATTTTTTTTTTTTTTTTTACTAAAGCTCGTTTCTTACTTTGTCTAAACAAGAGAGAAGTTCCAACCGTCTAAATGTCAATAGATAAACTTTAAAAATGATAATAAAATTAGAGGGGAGAAAGCTTTTTAAATGTCAAACTTTGGAAAATATTAAAAAATTATCCACCTTGTCTGCATTACATTTACAAGATCGATATAACTAAAACAATAAGTTAAACATTTAATGGTTTAAAACAAAATGTGTTAAGAAAGTTTAGACATTCGAAATTCATAACCTTAATTTGAAAGTTATCAATGGCAACTTTCATCTTAAAAGTAATTGCTATAGATTGCACTTCTAACGATGAAGGTGCTTATGAATTTATGTGACGAAGAGAACATGAATTCAGAACAATTATACCGTTTCTATATGATTTATTTAAATCTATATAATTTATATCCTAAAGTATTTCTTTTTTTCTTTTATTGCATATCACATTAAGTTATTACAGAATGTGAAGGGATCGGCAATTTTATTCACTTTTTTATTAGTGTAAATATTTCTCATCGTGGAGATAGTAGCAAGAAAAAATTATTACTGCCACACCAATCTTTTATTTGTATGTTATCAATGGTTCGATCAAGATAAGTTTAACTAGCCACCGCCAGATTAAATCACGCCAATGGCGTTTACCTGGCAACCTTAGTTTTAGAAAGGAACCATAAATATGCACATATAAAGTCATAAAAATACTTAATTAAGAAGCAAGAATACTGATCGATTACTGAAAGCATAAAACTCTAATCAGTAATTGATGTAAAACAGCGCCTTCTAAATTATTTGAATCATTGCAGTTTAAAATTCTGTCATATTTAGTGCTTCTTATTATGTTTCCAATAAACTTACTTTTAAATGATTTTAAATTTCTTTGTATCGGGATCATGTCATGAATCCTTATCGCAACATCAACCCCTTTGACTGGAATCTATCATCTAAATTCATCCCTGACAATACTCCCCACGGACTGTCGCAATGCGGCAATGCCCTCGCGACAACCTTAGAATTACATGATACTTAATAATATTATTAATAATTAAGGGCATAGACCAAGGACCGTCGTAGTCTAAACTAACTTCGCTAACTTTATATACTCATTTATATATGGACTATGGACTATGTTTTTGGGTTATCCACATTCTGGCTCAATTTGGGAAACTTCCCAGTTAAAGAAGAAAAAGTGCTTAGGCTTGCCAAAGGACATTTTATATACATACATATGTAAAAGCAATACATCTATTCTATATAGCATACCCAAAAAAATGAAATTATAAAAAGATAAAATTTTGCAATAGTTTGTAAAAAATGGATGGGTCAAGTATACACAACTATATGCGTAAGATTTTGATATACACCCATAATGCGCTCTTATTCGGGATTGTAGAAAGGCTGAGGGCTATGATTAGGGTAAAATAAAAGGGGAAATTAAAGAGTGGGACTGATATAATACTACATAAAATGGCGTAAGGGTATGATATTAAACCCACCTAAATGTGAGCGTAGGAAATAAAATATGGGTAGGTTAATAGGGTGATATCATACTCTTACACCATTGATTATTGATTAAGTAATAATCAAGCTCACCCAAAATTTAAAATTTTTAAAATATTGACAATAATATGTCTTGATGAAGGATATATATTTTTTTTTTTGGTATAGGACATTTTTCATTGATATTGTGGGTGCGTTTAGTATCATACTTTAACCAATTATCATTATTCATTATACAGTAGAACCTCGATATAACGAACCTTTATACAATTAAGACCTCTGTCTAACGTAGAAAAGTAGATACCCCTAAATGAAGCCTCGATGTATTAAAAAAGAAGTTACTATACATTTATTTTGGCACCACTTTAACCTGTACAAAATTAAAATCATAATTTGCCCTCTGCCGTTATTTCAAATTATTTCCCAAGAGTGGTTTATACCTTAATTTTAAGGGCAAAACTGTTTGTGATTTATAGATACCATTAGGTCTCTGTAATTATCTCAGGGTATTAACTCTTAATCTAGTAATTTACTATTATTTATTTATCGATTATTTGTACTTAAATTAGTCAGTATTTTTAGCTTTTTAAATAGTAGTTCGACTGTCATGTGTCGCTGATACACAGATGTTTTTTTAAATCAAGTATAAGTGTCCGAAAAAATAATTCAAGCAGTTAAACAAAGCGGAAAGAAAATGAATAACGACATTGCGGCACATTAAAAATTCCTCTTACTACCCTTTCAACAATTTTATTATAACAAGGGAAAGGTTGCACCTCTAGGTAACTGTTAAAATATACAATAGGAAGACGAGTTTCCAAAAATTAATATTTTAAAATACTAGGGGCTCCGCCCCCTACTCGCTTCGCACGTCAACCCCCTAAAAGCGGCCGTTGCGCGGCCGCTGCCAAGTATATAGGTACTATTAGAATTATTTTGTCAATTTACTATGAGAACAGGGGACCGTTTTAAAACTGTAAGTATGATTACGTGTAACATAAGCAGTCACGCCCTCACGCCTTACAATATTTATGGTACGGCAAGAATTTTGAGCACTCCGTAAAACCATTAAGTTGGATTGACGTTTCACTAGACTAAATGAACGTATAACTGCCCGTGTAATACAGCAAATCTTTAGTCAACTTCAGCTTTCTCTAAAGTCTGTCCCTGTGACTTATGGATCGTAACAGCAAATGCTAGCCGGACTGGGAACTGCGAGCGTTGCAACACAAACCCTAGCTCTAGCCCGTTTCATGATTCGAGTTGTTTTCTGGGGATGTGAGACCTCATTTCCAGCGTGTCCACCAGTCAGGATAATGACCACCAGTATTGATTTGTTATTGATAAGGCAACCACATTTATTTTTTTAAAAAAAAAAAAAATTGATTTGCTGGTGTTCCAATAGATATAATAACTTATCTAAATAGAGGCCGATTTTATCAAAATTAAAATTATAATTATTAACATTACATTTTTTATTTGTTACCAACAAAAATAATGGTTTGTTTAGTTTTGATGGATTTCAAATAGATTTAATAACTTATCTAAATAGTGACCTAGACTTTTATCAAAACTAAACTTTATAATTATTAAGATTACATTTTTTATTTGCTACCGATAAAAGTAAAGGTTTGTTTTGATTTGTTGGTCATTAAATAGATCTAATAACTCATAGAAATAGTAGCCGACAATTATGAACATTATATTTTTGATTTGTTGTGCATTGAAAGCAGTCACTTTTTGGTCACGGCATGTAAACTTGTAAACAAACAATGCGCTTTCTTTATTACACTGAGCCGATCGTCCCGTGTTTTTGTTTATTGTCTCGGGAATGACGTCACGGTTCCGTTAATATTCCGCTCAACACTGTCTATTTACTATGAGACCCCCCTTTTTTTCCCGGCCTAACCCTTTCTCCTCCTTTATCTCCTAACTCACTCTAAAAGCAGTTTAGTATATCTCACTCTCACTGAACTTGTTTATTTACAAAACTTTTTTAATAATATAGATGGATTGTTTTTTTGTCAAATCTTTTCCAGCCATTATAGTAAATTACACAAGAGCGATGTGCCGACGTAAAACAGCATGCATATTTAATAATAATAGTGGAAGCGTAAGAGATAATGTTGATGCCGGTTCCCTCCTCTAGCGTTTTCTTGAGAGGCTAGGAGTAGTACACTCTTGTGACGCGAGCGGCGTTTTGGATGGACACTGCACGACGCTAGTAAGACTTAAGTTCGAGGCGTAAGTTTCAAAATGGTCTTGCCAGAACCTTGGTTAAGGGAAACTTCCCTAAAAGAATAACCTAATTTTTACAAATTTACTCCATTGTTATATAATCTACCGATTCTAATCTACGATTAGATCTTTACTAATCTATCATCGTAATCTAACATTATTCTTATTTATCTATTTACGTTATTATTCATGTTCTACAATTATATTATGTTCTACAAGTACCAAGTCCCACAAAGATATCTAGATCAGGGGTTCCCAAATTTTTTTAGTGGCGTACCACTAAATATGTCTTGACTTTTTCATGTACCACTGATGTTAAGGAGTTTTTAAGAAAGAAAAGGGGTCCGGGGGCCTACCCGGAAAAAATTTGAGTTTAATAATTTAAAAACGTAGGGCTATTCATTAATACAAAAATCGGTCCGAGGCAACTCAGACGAACTTTCTCATATAAGAGTTTATAATTATTTAGCCCACTGCTTTCCATTTATAAGTTTTTATAAGCACATTTAATAATTATAGAACATTTCATCATAATGTATCATAAAAACCTGACCTCCTTGGCGGGGAATTGAACCTGGGCTCTCTCTGTCTGCTTTTTAAGCTATTTTCTCAGAATCTAGATTTTGATCGTTAGATTCGTATTTAAATGGACTACATCGAATTTTTTTTAATCAAAATCGTCGGAACCGTCTTCGAGAAATAATTTTTTTTTTTCACGTTTTTTTCAGAGTTTTCGGGGGCAGCACCCCCAAATTTGAGCTTCAATTAAATTATCGATTTCTCCTCGGGTTATGATTTTTCTGAACATGTATGCCAAATTTCATCAAAACCGGTCCAGTAGTTTAGGCTCGAGGTGTCTGCACAGATGACAGACAGACATTTTTTAGAAACCACTTTTTTGTACTCAGGGAACCTCAAAACGTGTAAATCTATCCAAATCGAATTTTTGCGCCATCATAATACTTTCTCTTTATAAGAGAAAGTGAAAAGGGTAGGCATATCACATTATTTTTAATGCAATATAACTTTTTTAAACATAAGTTGTACCAGACCAGGAGACTATCATTATTGCTTTCGAGCTTACCAAAGGTAACGAAAGCTGTGTGATCGTTCTGAGGAACGAAAACAATGTGGTTAGGGAGGTTAATGGAATAGATGTGCTTGCAACAATTGGCTCAAACTAACAATGTCTGGTTTGATGGGGCTGAGTTTTATACGCAAATCATCCTCAACGCATGACAGTCTGTTTCTATACTTGCTCTTAAGGTATATTAGGGATGAATTCACTCCTAAAAACCTCAAATATTTATGTGGCGCGTACCACTGGATACGATCACGCGTACCACAGTTTGGGAACCGCTGGTCTAAAGTACAAGTGAAACATGCAAGTCAAATTTCAGCTTGACACAATAGTCCAGTCACCAGCCGTTTTAGCTCTAAATTTTGAGAATCAACGTCGATTTTCTTGAACCTTTGGATTTAGGTAGTATTTATAACCTTCTTCAAAATCTACCCTGTGCCGAAGCGGGCTTTTGCCCTAGGGGTGAAAGCTACCCCCTTCTAGGGGTTGAAAAATTTCATAATTAAAATAAACTATGAGGTCGATAGATTGACCTATTCTAAGCAACTTTTGTTCTATAATTTTTTTTTTAAAGTTGATAATTTTCTGGTTATTAAGGATTGAAACTGTGCATTTTTCAATGAAAAAACGCATGTTTTTTTTTAACTGTTTTCCACGAATAACTTAAAAAGTTTTAATTTTATCAAAACAATGAATAAGGTCAAAAATGTAGCTAATAAAAAAACAAAGAGATTCATTTTTTAAAAACATCTGTAAACCTATACTAACTGAGTTATTGCTCGTTGAATGACGGTTATTTTTCGAGAAACCCGAAATTGAAACTTACAACCTTAAATAACTTGAAAATGGTGAAGTTTTTGGGGAAAACTAAAAGGACCATTTAGGTTTTGATTAATTTTAATTAGGGGGGTAATGGCGAGGGTCTTATTGTTAAATTTTTCAAAACAAAACAAATGTATTGACTTTATTTTTGTTATAATTCAGTCAATTCTTATGCAAAAAATTGTTATAAGACCTCATTGGAAAGGGTTTTTTATGTTCTTCAAAAATGGTCCTTTGAAGTTTCCCCAAAAACTTCACCATTTTCAAGTTATTTAAGGTTCATTCAACGAGTTCAGGTAGGGTCATTCAACGAGCAATAACTCAGTTAGTATAGGTTTACAGATGTTTTTAAAAAATTAATCTCTTTTTTTTTTTATTAGCTACATTTTCGATCTGATTCATTTTTTTGATAAAATTAAAACTTTTTAAGTTATTCGTGGAAAACAGTTAAAAAACATGCGTTTTTTCATTGAAAAAGTCACAGTTTCAATTCTTAATAACTTGGAAAGTATCACCTTTAAAAAAAACTTTATAGAAAAAAAGTTGCTTAGAATGGGTCAATCTATCGACCTCATAGTTTATTTTAATTATGAAAATTTTCAACCCCTATTGGGGGTGGCTTTCACCCCTAGGGCAAATGCCCGCTTCGGCACAGGGTAGATTTTGAAGTAGAGGGTAGGTAGAGCTCAAAATCCAAAAGTTTATGAAAATCAGTGTTGATTCCCAAAATTTAGAGGTTTTGCATTTTTTTACCGCTGGTGACTGGACTACAAGCAGAAGTTTTTGTGTTGTGAAGTGATTTATTTTATAATTGTTTAAAAGGAGACGTCTGGATCGTGTTGTTAGGTGAAATAGTATGAATGCAGGGCAGCTCCCCCCACTGCAAGACTCTCTATTACAATCATACTCCTTTCTTACTTTAATTCCACTATTCTTATAAATAATTATGGAACTTATTTCTACCGAGAGTTTGTGAAACTTTCTCATATAGAATTAAATTCACTAACAGCAACATTTGCAAATTGCTTCAGTTAGTTATCATGTATTATTTTACAAACTTAGTTTATAAAGGTGAAAAACAAGTTCCAATTATAATTATGAAGTACTTAATCTAGTAAAATTTATTTATAAAAATAAACAGATTATTACACAGAGCTGAAAAGCAAATTTCTTCGATATTAATTTCATGGCAAGGTTTGCCTTTAATTTCATTTTTTTTTTATAATTTATTCGAATATTCTTCTGATCTATTTCATTAGATTATTACCAACAGCGATAAAATATTTTATTACGATACATACTTAGATCCGATGATATTGGGTGAGGGGGGGGGGGGTAAATAAGAATAACCTATCTAAAAATATAGATATGATAATTGTTGGTACTTCATAAGAAACATGGATACATGAATCGATTCACCACGTTGAATATGACGAACACGTTTTAGTCCTTTTTTATTTATTTATTTAGAATTCTATTTTTACTGTCAAAACTTTTATTCCACATACGGTTCGTTCACTAGGGGTCTATATTTGTTACAATTTCTTTCCGGCCTCCTCTCATAACGTTATATCGCCGTATCCTAAATAACTGTATAAAAAAACCCCTTTGGCACAGTATTTCTCATATCGTCTATATTTGGAGCATGTCCAGAATGGTAACATCTATGTACACAGTAGGAAAAGGAAAAGAATACAAGGAAAAAAGAGAATAGGAAAAACACTTGAAATAAAAAAAAGACAAAGGGCTCTTAAAAACAAACGAAAATTGTTTGCAGTAAAGAAAAACATAGTGGGCTAAAGTCTTAACAACGATATATTTATCATTCGGAGTGTTAGCCATAGAAAAAAAAAATTCAGATACAAACGTAAAGGATCGCCTAATATTTCGTTATACACGGGAGGAAAAAAATGGACATAGAATAAAAAAAAAAAACCTATAAAATAAAAAGTTGTGAACAATAAAAGAATTTAATGTTCGTTTTTATTCGACCACAGTTGTCACAGTTTACCATTTATACACAAATTTACCGTTTAGGGTATTGGGCTATTTGGTCACTTCTTTCTAAAGTGATTTTATTGAATCTCAAGTGAATAAAGTTGAACATAGAATTAAATAGTTTATTGTTCAAACCAAAATTACTTTTTTCCAGTTAGTTGTAAAATATGTTTATCGGAGTTTATTTATATAATATGAAGAAACCTAGTACAATTGATCAGTAGGTCGAATGAATTAAACCTAATGTTATTATATGCATGTTGTATTATGTATATGCAGTGTGACCTAGATAGAAAATAGAATATCGAAGAGACATTCTCATTTTTTTTAAATTTATTTTTTTTCACAATAAACTGACCAATAAATCTTTTCAGTTTTATATACACCTTTATTATTGGATAATTATTACTTCAGCAGAGATCTGCTGAAATTCAATCAGCCCGACGAATGTCAAATTGAATATGTTTAGACACCTGCTCAATTCACTCATGTTTCACGGCAGGTTCGATGTTCGATACCAATGATATATCGATAATCAATTCTCCCAACTCTTTAAACATAACTCAACTCTTGATACTTTAATGTCTGTATCTAATCCTTAAGGTATACCATTATACCACCTCTGTCTTTAAGAAGTGAAGGCAGCTTACCCCTTAATCGTGTCTGTATTCTTTTTACAGAGAAAATCTCGCCGTGTTTTTGAGTGCCTCCTTGCTAATTAGACCTCCCATATCTCTCTTTTGTGAGATAAATCACGGCGTTTTCTCCTCATTTTTCCCATTCTTATAATTTATACCTTATTCTATCTTTCCTCGTATTTTACGTCAGTTTTTAATTTATACATAAACTATAAGTTATGGCACAGTTTGAGCAAATTTTTATTTCTACACACTGTAATCAAAGCTTGATACTTTTATGACGACATGGGACTTCCTTCTTATATACGAGTATATCTTAAGTTATCCGTTCCCTAATAAAATAGAAACATTTTTACAACCCTTTAACTCAATATGAACGGCTACGGCATTTTGCCAATTTGCTACAATAATTTTATATAATAATTTTTAATCCAATTTTGACATAAGTTTTAATTAAATTATTTAAAAGTTTTGTATTTTATTTGTAATAAAAGGCTATTTATTTATTTATAACGGTAGAATATTATTTTAATAAAATATTAACAAATATAAATTGGTTTAAAATAAATCTAAAACCACATTATTGATGATCAATAATATCAATGAAAATGACACCAAAATGTTTATCATTTTAGCGTTTTTAGAATTATGTATTAAAAAGGTACAAAACTCTTTCCAACATTTCCGCGCTACACTAAAAGAATGGATGTAAGAGCTGCAATTTGCAGCTAGGGGACATTTTTAAAGCTTTAGGAACATAAACAGCTTTTTTTAACCGGCAAAGAACATAAAGTGTACCAGGGTAAAGATTGTATGTATAGTGGATTTAGAAAACACCATGGAACCGAATGATGCCCTGCAAGTGACAACGCTATTTAGCGTACCAGAAAGAAAATCATGTGCGGGTTAGAGGCAATTCTTTACTATGACGGAACAATAGAATAAATTAAATGAAGACAGAACAATAGAAGAAGTTACGGGGAAAGAGAGCTCTGATTCGGAGATTAAAGTAATTCTTTAATGAAAAAAGAAACATAATACGGATTTTAAGAGAGTGCGCGACAAAAACCAAACTATATAAGGCACTGCTGAACGCAAACCTCAGTAATATCTGACCATGTTATTACCCGGGAGTCTCCTCCTTTAAGATTGATAAAGATTGTGGGGAAAAATTGGAAGACCTTTCCTGATACTGATACCTCAATTAGTTGCATAATACTAGGTAACCTCCAGAAACCACATGGAAAGCACTGGTTAAAAAAATGGGAAGACCTTTCTTGATACTGACACCGAAATTAGTTGCATAATACTGGGTAACCTCCAGAAACTAAATGGAAAGCACTGGTAAAAAAAATTGGAAGACCTTTCTTGAAACCGACACCGATATTAGTTGCGTAATGCTAGGTTACCTCCCCACCAAATAGCAAAATTTAGCGAGGATAAAGCACACGGTTACAGCTAAATAAAGTTAAGTCGTAAGATATTTCCTCTGATAAACTAAGTAATTAAAACGAAAGAGATGTTCCCTCCTGTTAAACTCAGTAATTAAAAGTAAAGAGATGTTCCCTCTATCAAACTCAGTAATTAAAAGGAAAGAGATGTTCCCTCTATTAAACTCAGAAATTAAAAGTAAGGAGATATGCGCTCTGTTAAACTCAGTAATTAAAAGGAAAGAGATGTTCCCTCTATTAAACTCAGTAATTAAAAGTAAGGAGATATGCGCTCNAAACTCAGAAATTAAAAGTAAGGAGATATGCGCTCTGTTAAACTCAGTAATTAAAAGGAAAGAGATGTTCCCTCTATTAAACTCAGAAATTAAAAGTAAAGAAATATGCCCTCTATTAAACTCAGTAATTAAAAGGAAAGAGATATTCCCTGTGTTAAACTTGGAAATTAAAAGGAAAGAGATGTTCCCTCTCTTAAACTCAGTAATTAAAAGTAAAGAGATGTTCCCTCTATTAAACTCAGTAATTTAAAGGAAAGAGATGTTCCCTCTATTAAACTCAGGAAGTAAAAGGAAAGAGACGTTTCCTCTATTAAACTCAGTAATTAAAAGTAAAGGGATATTCCCTGTGTTAAACTTGGAAATTTTAAAGGAAAGAGATATGCCCTCTGTTAAATTCATTAATGAAACCAATGATATTCTCTCGGAAGATATTTCTCTGCTTGGGTTAGAAAAAGATATAACATTTAAGTTACCACAGCCNAAAGTAAAGGGATATTCCCTGTGTTAAACTTGGAAATTTTAAAGGAAAGAGATATGCCCTCTGTTAAATTCATTAATGAAACCAATGATATTCTCTCGGAAGATATTTCTCTGCTTGGGTTAGAAAAAGATATAACATTTAAGTTACCACAGCCAAACACATGGACTACTTGCTGTAAAGCACATTTTACGGTGAGAGACAAAAATAAAGAGTCATGGCTTGGTAATATGAGGATTTTTAAAGCTTAACAGGTTTAGTTAGTTCTTACAGGTAGAGTTGAAAAAGAAAAAAAAAAAACTATAAAATACATGTGATGTTAATTAAACGCGAGTAATAAAAACTCTACGATACTTACATGCGAAACTCTTTTAATTACTAGAGTGAAATCTAGTAAAATATTGGAAACCCTTATAAGAGGTAACATTATATTAGCAAAGAAGAAACCTCCGAAGCCTTATTAGCTAATCCGTTTTTACAAGGAAAATAAAATATGTAAGTTAATGGAAGTGTGAAATATAATCATTCCAGCCAATAACCTTTATTAATTTTAAGATTCTTGTTAAAGAACTTATACGATATCAGCTTGGGTAATCGAATTTCGTAGTAAGAGAAAACTGTATTTTTGTTTTGACAAAGGAAAAATAATCCTGATTAATTCATTTTTTCTTTAAATTAATTTTTTTTTTTTTAACAAATTGGAAATTGGTTGTTGAAAATATGATGTTTGTTTTTAACCTCGATATAACCATATTTTTTTAGACCCCCCCTTTCAAACTGTGTAACTGATTGTTGAGACATCGAACTCATATCTCGCATGCTATTTGTTATTTGAGGCATTGGCTTTCTTTTTCTCTTCATTTCCTCATGCAGGAACTGAGGCAAAACGAGATGAGGGACAAGTCAGCGTAGGGGCAAGGCTATTTTACGAGCAAAAAAAAAAAAAAAAAAAAAAACCGTGGGAATTGGAAACTTAACAAGAATTCAAGGAAATAAATTGCTTTTTCTCTCTCTTCCCTTCACTACCACCTCATATAGTGGAGGAATATTTTATCTTTTTATTTTCCTACAAGATTTAGGTCTTCGCATTTATATAATATTTCCTCGTTTTTTTTTAAGTGAAAAAAAAAAAATTGTAGCAGAATTTCATTTTCTTTTTTTTGTGATTTAATTTTTCCTGTTCCTCCTCTTTTACATGTTATATTATGGAAATATCTGGTTTACTTAAGAATTGATTTTACTCTTTACCTCAAGGAGAATGCGATCTTCCATAGATTATTTTACCTTCTCATATACGTAGGATATATACTATATACATATAATTTATAAATAGAATGAAGCTATATATATTATTTTACCTTCTCATATACGTACGATATACAGGGTGTTACCTACCTAAACCGAAATTTTTTTTGGGTGAAACTAGATCCAAAATGGATCAAAACGGCACCAAGCGTACTTTTCTATCTCAATTCGTTGCCGAGATATATATATATATATATTTTTTAAATCGCATTTTCTCCACTCCAACTCAATTTATTTAAACTTTTGACCATACTTTTGAAATCAGCGTTAAATTTCCTATAAATTGGAAATCATTAACTAAACACCGAAATAACAGTTCAAACGTTCAAAAATTAGAATAAATAAAATTTCTGAAATTCTTTGAACGCTTAATATTTTCCTAGAAAAACTCTTAGAGACTGTCAAATCTCACAAAAACTCCCTCATTTAATACTCTTTCGAACGGTATAAATAATATTGCCATTCCGAATCGATTTCATGGAAAAATTCAAGCTTGAATGCAAAAAAAGTCACATACAAAGCTTTTATAGCAGGTGCGGTACCTACCAAAATGCTTGGATCGAGAAAAATCCACAGCAATTTTTCAAATGGAAATCTATTACCTTTAAAAACCCACTTTTGGATACGATTAATTAGATTAAGACATTTAGAAGTAGTTTAGAAGTGGATCAAAGTGGTTGCCTCCGTTGCGAATGCAGGCTCTTTTTCGGACCGACCCAGTCGTCACACCCATAGAGAAAATATCACGTAGTGTTACTTTAAATAAGGATGGATTACATCCCTACTATTTCAAATCTGTACAAGGTTGGGAGGAAAATGATCCTGCACATCTTATCGAATTTTGCAGGTATCATAACACTATCATTTTTTAAGAAAATTCTGTGGATAGATAAATCAACTTTTACGTGGGAGTGGTGACACACATAATCGTCACCAGACCCTATGAAAACCCTGACAGGACTCATAGTTCATCATTCCAAACTAGAATCAAAGTCAACGTATGGACGGGTGTTATTGGTAATATTGTGAACAGGCCTTTCATGGGTTGCTCCACAGCGGTATTTAACTTTGACCTGCAAATTTCGCTACGATGAGCAGGATCATTTTCCTCCAAACCTTATACAGCTGTGAAACAATAGGGATGTAATCCATCCTTATTTAAAGTAACACTACGTGATGGTGATATTTTTTCTATGCGTGTGACGGTTAGGTTCGGTAGTCGGTAGGACCGAAAATTGGCAAGAGCCTGCATTCGCAAAGGAGGAAACCACTTTGAGCTCACAATTTAAAACATAAACTTTCATTTTAACTTTTCGTATCCAAGGATTTTTTTATTTTTCAGAATTTATAATCTTTTTTAGATAGAAAAGTGCGCTTGGTGGCGTTTTGCTCCATTTTGGATCTAGTTTCACCCAAATTTTTTTTTCGGTTTAGGTCGGTAACACCCTGTATACCACATGCATAGAAAGAAGCTATAAAAAAAAGAAGTATTGCTATTGGATTCTATTGTGAAATTTTAATTGATTTACACTTTCAAGGTCCCCTGGAGCTTTTTTTATTTATGTTTGCCTTATTTTAAAAAAATACTATAAATATGCAGACAAAGTTAAGAAAAAGAAAAAGAGTATATAGTAAATTGTTAAGAGAGAGAGCATGAAATGAAGTAACCGTAGAAAGAAAGAATGGGCCTTAGGGAAAGAAAACCCGAAAGAATTGTGAAGCGCAGGTGGACTTAAAAAAGGATTCTAAACACATTACTGTCCGTTAGAGCAAAAGGAAGTAACAAATCCTAGTAAAAAGGACAGGATTTAGAGATGACCCAATGTTATCTACGACAAAAAACCTTTTAAGACAAAAAGCCCTGAACTTGTGATCACCATCTGTCACAAGCCCAAAACTTATTGGATAAAACCTTCCTAAACAAAATTGGACAAAGGCACTTTCACTTCTACAAGCT
The DNA here is from genome assembly GCA_001010745.2 of Gerris buenoi. Lineage (NCBI taxonomy): Eukaryota > Metazoa > Arthropoda > Insecta > Hemiptera > Gerridae > Gerris > Gerris buenoi. Next base: position 519,849 of record KZ651209.1, read on the forward strand.
AAAAGACAAACATGAAACTAGTTGCCTCATAGTGAAACATGTTTATAGCTTCCATTATGTTTTGAGATCTCCAATAAATTCTGCAGATGAAAGATCATCTGCAGACAATCTAATAAATCTACCTGACAATTCGTACTAACGTATTCAAGATAAGTTCGCGTATACAACATAAGTTCGTCTCATTTTTTCTACTTGTTTAGTTGTTCCGGATATTTACGGATAAGAGTGTGCACATTTTCAAATAAATTTAAAGCATAAAAATTTGTTTTAAATACTAGTCGAAAGGCATGGATTGACTCCTTATTCATCCAACTAACTATTTTCTCAAATAAAATGTAAAATCACCATACGCTACTTCACTTTTCAGTTTCAGACTGTGTAAAATATAATCAGGAAAATAGACTTACTTTTAATATCCTGTTTACACCTACCTGGTTGGCAATGTCAAAACTACTTAATTCAATTCTATGTATGAGTGTATTCTGTATGAGAACAAATTAATGTAGTCATAATATTCAAGTAAATCAATTAAACCATCGGAGATGATAAGGCTACGGCCCCACCAGAGCTACCTCGCTAGGCGCCTAGCGGCTTGTCTGAGTCTCCAGGCGACTAATCCATGTGAACCAACCTATTGAAACATACGAGACCGGCCACACCGCGCGCTTGGTTACTAGGCGAGTCGCTAGACGAACAGCCCATTCTGTTCTACATGGCGACTCGCCTAGTGTTTTTCCTTTTACTCATACATATTCATGTCTTATTTCTTATTCTTATCCCATTATTCAACTACTGTCCTTGCATCGATGCTCGGCCGCTCAGCCCGGTGTGGCCACTATCAATCCAGGCGCCTAGTGGCCTGGCGACTCGCCAAGCCACTAGGCTCCAAGCGAGGTAGCTTCGGTGTGGCCGCAGCCTAAAAGTGAGGAAGGATGGTCACAAAATTTTAAACACTAACAAAGTACTTTATTCTCTTTATGGGCTAATACAATTTGTCACTATAAAAGTAGTTGTAGATCCTAGAGCTACTACAAGACTTGAAGGACAAAACACATGTTCAAACCTATTACTTAAGCCTTTTTAGGCATATTTTTTACTAGCCCTATGATAAAGAGTTCCAGTCAATTCATACATGCCTCTGCACAATGTACCACCGAGCGAATCTGTTAAGGCCATTATTGAAATATGTAAATTAGAGCATCAAGGCGTAGGGTCATACCCATGACCCTAAACTGTCTAGACTAGCAGATACAAATGAGATTACCATGCCCCGAAATCGAACTTTGTGTGTTTTCCTAAATTTATTAATAGTCAATCAGACGGGACTGACAGCTTAGCCCCACAGCCACGATGGCTCTAACGTATATCTCACCTTACAATCACAACCAGAATAATAGTTCCCTCTTAAGGCAAAAGTAGTTATTCAATATTATCAATATCCAAAATCAATAAACGGTTCACTATCAAGACATATAAGTGAATTTACCTTTTAGTCATGGATAATCGATAGTGTAACAATTGGCTGACTATTTTTTGTTTTCAGTTTCTTAGCTAGTACTAGAAGTAGAGTGGGGTGTATAAACCATTTGTTCAAAACTATCAATTAGGGCACATATTTTGGCCCGGTTTACTTACCCTATACGCTTCGCACACCAATGTAATNGGTCGAAAAAAAGTTTAAATTATAAGTTATTTTTTGTTTTTGTTTGCTGCTTGTTGTTTGTCATTTAAAGTAGGATAAATTAAACAACAGTTGATTGGCTTGATGAAAAAGTTTTCTTATTTATTGAAGTGAATAATAACTAAATTAGTGTTTGTTGAACAGTGTAATCTTATTAACGCAAATGCTAAAGCTTCAAAGAAGAATTAATAATATAAAAATCTGATAAAGTTAGGTTTTAAGTATGTATTATAAAAAAATAAACAATAACTTTTGAAGACCATAATTATTTTACTTAAAGATTCTGGGCCATTACAGAGTATTCAGTTTTATTAGTTTTTATATTAAATTGTTAAATCACTTTGAGATGTTGAAGAGACATGATTTTAGGCTGGTTTAAATATGCCCCGAAATCGAACTTTGTGTGTTTTCCTAAATTTATTAATAGTCAATCAGACGGGACTGACAGCTTAGCCCCACAGCCACGATGGCTCTAACGTATATCTCACCTTACAATCACAACCAGAATAATAGTTCCCTCTTAAGGCAAAAGTAGTTATTCAATATTATCAATATCCAAAATCAATAAACGGTTCACTATCAAGACATATAAGTGAATTTACCTTTTAGTCATGGATAATCGATAGTGTAACAATTGGCTGACTATTTTTTGTTTTCAGTTTCTTAGCTAGTACTAGAAGTAGAGTGGGGTGTATAAACCATTTGTTCAAAACTATCAATTAGGGCACATATTTTGGCCCGGTTTACTTACCCTATACGCTTCGCACACCAATGTAATGGTTCTTGTGATGTATACAAATGAATAAAATTTATAAAATAATCATGCTTATTTAGTTTGAATACGTATAATTTAATCATAAAGGCTAAAATATTACTCTTAACTCCTTTAATCTCACGAAAATACCTTATTATTAATTACTTTTGTATCTTTTTTAAAAAAATATATAGTTAATTTATTAATTCCTCTCTCATTTATCGTAAAAATTAAAGCTCATTTATTAAGAAAAAGAAAAAAAATAGGACGTCCAATCCAGNTCCTTTAATCTCACGAAAATACCTTATTATTAATTACTTTTGTATCTTTTTTAAAAAAATATATAGTTAATTTATTAATTCCTCTCTCATTTATCGTAAAAATTAAAGCTCATTTATTAAGAAAAAGAAAAAAATAATATAAGAGATTAAAAAAAAAAAAAAATAATTCCTGAAAAAAAAGAATAGAGTTTATTGACAAAATTAAATGCTATTAAAAGTCTAAGAGGAAGAATTACGATAAAATATAAATATGATATAAAAAAGGAGATCATATTAAATTAATTAAGACGAAGGGGGGTTTAACCTTCTACGACCTCGTTTTTTTTAAAGAAAAAATATACGAATTATAAAAAATGTCCCTAATTGTATTATATAGAAGAGGCTAATTTACACGACTTAATTATTAAGTTTTTTCCATTAAAGATTCGTCAATTTGCCAAAAAGAATTAAACTAGGGAAAAGAAGATATAATTTATTTTTTTCAACAATTTTATTTTAAAATCAGGGGTTATATTTTCTTTCTGAAGTTGTTTCTAACTTTATAGGAGTGAAGTTTCAAAACGATTTCGTTAATTCTTAAAAAATAAAAAGAATGTTGCTTAATTATTTTGTTTGTTTCTTTGTTCTAGAAAGTTTATAATTACATAAAGTTATTAATTTTTTTTCCGTGATAAGAAAAATGTTTTGTTAAGATCAATAATCACTTTTGAGAAGTTAAAGAAAAAAGAGGTCGAAAAAAAGTTTAAATTATAAGTTATTTTTTGTTTTTGTTTGCTGCTTGTTGTTTGTCATTTAAAGTAGGATAAATTAAACAACAGTTGATGAAAAAGTTTTCTTATTTATTGAAGTGAATAATAACTAAATTAGTGTTTGTTGAACAGTGTAAATCGGACAACATTTACTCAAATTATCGTCATTGGTCGATTTAGTCACCAGTCGTTATTTTTGAATGTCTCCCGTACTCCCGGGGCTTCGTTTAAAAAAAAATCCGTATTGCAAAAGCAATAAGGGTGTTTTTTTTTTGTTAATACCAGAACATCTCAAGCAGATCGTATTTAATGAACTACATGTCGGACACATCGGTATGAGTAAGATGAAACTGCTTGCTTGGAGATACTGTTACTTGGTTGGCATCTTTGAAATTGAACAATTGGTCAGAGGATGTCAGGAATGCCATTTGAAGTGGAATGATGAAGTGAACTATCCTGGGGTCCCAGTAAATTGGGCTCTCTATTGATCTTCCAACTGGATCCCATATCTCTTTTTTATTTTAAGATACGTCTCGAATATACGTCGACTTTTCAGGGTTACTATAGGATGGTATGAGGATTTTATTTTAGTTGACGGGTTCAAAATAGATCGAGATTAGTTGAGACTAATACAACTTCAGCCAAATGGTGTATATCAACTCTAATAAAAATGTCCCAACATTCGAGTTACCTTTGCTCTGTCATTATTCCAGACAATGGTGCATTGTTCACTTCAGCAGAATTCGTGAGAGTTTTTACACAAGTATAAAATAACATATAAAAGAACAGCACCGTCCAACCCGTCACGAATGGACAAGCTGAGAAGTTGGTTCAAACTGTAAAGAAAGGAGTCTATGTGATGAAGAGGAATAGGAGAGAAGCTGCTGGAGTTAATCAGAGCCGTTTGACAGAGACGCTAGGGTTTAAAGCGAGGACAGTGAAGAGCCCCCACACTTCAACTTATTGTCCAACATGGTTGTATTGTATTTAAAGTTGGACATTGTAAGCAGGATGAGAGACTGAATCATAAGTGAGCAACCATGTTGAAGATATCAAAAACTTTTGATGATATTCATGAGGGAAGTATAATGCTGTGTCAACCTGTTCGAGTGTGTAGTGTGTATGGGGGAAGTTATTCAACCAGATTGAAAGACACGGTTGGACAAGTTGAAGTGTGTATGGAGTCCTTTTATGCAGAAAATGAGGACCTGGATTAGACATTAAATACAAGGAGACCTCCAAGGAGATCGTTCGTGGTGGAAGAAAGTGTTGACACGAAATTAGGAAATGCTGGAGGCCACCAAAAATAGATGTTTTGGATGGTGACGGCATTGTCTCATATTTTTGTAATTTTTTTTTATAGATGAATTGTCATCAATTCCTTAAATCAAATTCTATTTGTACATTTAAGTTAACGTATGTGTTGCGCGCGAACGTTTGGGCGGATAACGTTGTCCAAGAAACTCGTCGTGAGTATTGGTAAAATGATCCGAATTCAACTAAATCGGTAAATAAAATACCGAATTCAACTAAATCGGACAACATTTACTCAAATTATCGTCATTGGTCGATTTAGTCACCAGTCGTTATTTTTGAATGTCTCCCGTACTCCCGGGGCTTCGTTTAAAAAAAATCCGTATTGCAAAAGCAATAAGGGTGTTTTTTTTTTTTTGTTAATACCAGAACATCTCAAGCAGATCGTATTTAATGAACTACATGTCGGACACATCGGTATGAGTAAGATGAAACTGCTTGCTTGGAGATACTGTTACTTGGTTGGCATCTTTGAAATTGAACAATTGGTCAGAGGATGTCAGGAATGCCATTTGAAGTGGAATGATGAAGTGAACTATCCTGGGGTCCCAGTAAATTGGGCTCTCTATTGATCTTCCAACTGGATCCCATATCTCTTTTTTATTTTAAGATACGTCTCGAATATACGTCGACTTTTCAGGGTTACTATAGGATGGTATGAGGATTTTATTTTAGTTGACGGGTTCAAAATAGATCGAGATTAGTTGAGACTAATACAACTTCAGCCAAATGGTGTATATCAACTCTAATAAAAATGTCCCAACATTCGAGTTACCTTTGCTCTGTCATTATTCCAGACAATGGTGCATTGTTCACTTCAGCAGAATTCGTGAGAGTTTTTACACAAGTATAAAATAACATATAAAAGAACAGCACCGTCCAACCCGTCACGAATGGACAAGCTGAGAAGTTGGTTCAAACTGTAAAGAAAGGAGTCTATGTGATGAAGAGGAATAGGAGAGAAGCTGCTGGAGTTAATCAGAGCCGTTTGACAGAGACGCTAGGGTTTAAAGCGAGGACAGTGAAGAGCCCCCACACTTCAACTTATTGTCCAACATGGTTGTATTGTATTTAAAGTTGGACATTGTAAGCAGGATGAGAGACTGAATCATAAGTGAGCAACCATGTTGAAGATATCAAAAACTTTTGATGATATTCATGAGGGAAGTATAATGCTGTGTCAACCTGTTCGAGTGTGTAGTGTGTATGGGGGAAGTTATTCAACCAGATTGAAAGACACGGTTGGACAAGTTGAAGTGTGTATGGAGTCCTTTTATGCAGAAAATGAGGACCTGGATTAGACATTAAATACAAGGAGACCTCCAAGGAGATCGTTCGTGGTGGAAGAAAGTGTTGACACGAAATTAGGAAATGCTGGAGGCCACCAAAAATAGATGTTTTGGATGGTGACGGCATTGTCTCATATTTTTGTAATTCCACGTGCGGCCTAACTCATCACTAATAATTATTCATAAGACTGATGTTGAACTGAAACTTTAGAAATCAACTCTAATAGTGATGATCAGTGCGATACATATCTTATCTTTTTGTTAAATGAGATAAGGCTGGTTTGGATAGTGATTTTAGGCAACTCAAAATCGTTTATGACATATTTTATGTTTTTAAATATTTTAAAATATTTTAAAATAATAAAATATGTTATAAACGATTTTGAGTTGCCTAAAATCACTATCCAAACCAGCCTTATCTCATTTAACAAAAAGATAAGAAAAGCCAGGGCACAATTTGTTTGTAATTCCTTTTTATAAGGCTAGGTTAGCATCTATGTATTCTTAAGTTTAATTTGTATATTTTCATAGATATTTATCTTTGGTGCATTTAGGTAAGAAAGACAAATAACAAATTCTCTGAGTTCTTGGTTTCTGTTTAATGGGTTCCTTTTTCTTTACAATTTACTCAAAAATATGCTCGTGTTCTCCGCATTAAATGTTTCCGCTGATTTGAAATTATTTTCTAAAAATATTATATTCTCACACATAAAATCTGCTGAACGAAAAATAAAAATAAATATAAAAGATCATTGGAGTACCAGCTATTTTGGTATAAAATTTGCCGCATAAATTTGACTTAAAATAAAAACTAATAGGCAAAGAACTGAGAAAAAAATATTGATATTATTATTAGTAGTAGTAGTAAGGTCCTGGTACAAGTACTAGACGGGTAGGACGAACCAATTGTGCGAAACTAGCAACTAGGCCATCACTTAGGCCCTTCTTACAATACCCTTGGTACAGAGTTCCAGCCACTTCACCCATTATCATACCTCTTTATATTGTACCACCGAAGCGAGTATGACGTGATCAATAGTGAGCCATATAAATCAGAACGTCACGGCGAGAAATCGAACCCACAATCTCTTACCGCTCATGATTCAGTCATGGTCGAGCAGACGTGGTAAGTAATAATCCACACGACCACGCTGGCTCTAATGTATTGGTATTAAGTTCTTAAGTCAACAATACTGCCTTTCACGTCAAATAAATTAAAATAGAACCTATCAAACAACGTGAAAGAAAATATTACTTATTCCATATGAATGCATGTTATGCAAGAAATTTTAATATCTCTACTACCCCAGGTTATCTCTGTCGTCTTATTTAATTTTTTTTTTTAAATCACGATTCAATATATTGATTTTTACTTCATATATGTGCTAGATATATTTTTAAACATTTTCGGTCAAATGTCGTTTGAGCAGATAATGTCAAGAATATATTTTAAAATATTTATTTATATATAAGTATAGAATAATTCTCTCTTTACCTTTATAAATATATCCATATATATATTCTGGAATATATTTTTGACTATTATCAACTCAGTATCATATATTATAAGTCGAAATCGAAGGGATCTTTAGCTAAAAGGTTAAGGGAGAAGATTCATTGCTGCCCTTTTAATATTTCCTCTTGGTAAAGCTCCATAGAGACTTAAGGGAAATCCCTTGAGTAGAGCTGGATCTGAAGTAAAGTACACCCTTTCCCTTTTTACTAGCCATAGCGAG
>KZ651209.1:542971-568521 GCA_001010745.2 Gerris buenoi
TTTTTTTTTTTTTTTTTTTTTTTTTTTTTTTTTTTTTTTTTTTTTTTTTTTTTTTTTTTTTTTTTTAAGCTATAACTCTGTTTCCACAGGGTCTAGGATTCTGCAAACTTTGGTTTTTACTAGTGGTACTAGTCCCAACAACATATCCAAAAATCATAAATACCTGACCTTTTGCAATGAATCCCAAATTTTTTGGCTAAATTGACTGGACTAGATATGAATGACTGTACGGGAATCATGAATAACTGTATAGTTCTTCGACATTAATTGTTCTTATTACCCATTATCCATAATGTTTGTTTCAGTGTTTTACTTATGGTTTTGCTCTTATAGACGGAGAGAAGCTATTAAAAAATCTATCGCATCATTTGTAGCAGCAGTTGTGGTATAATTTCTTCTGACCACCTGGTTCCATAATAACTACTCAGAAGTATTATGTGCTACAAATAGAGTAAATTTAACCGCTTCACTGAGAGCTTAACTGTTTCCTAAGGCCCCCATACACGTTCAACATTTTTGCGCAAAGATTTTGACCATGTATGGGGCTGTTTTATGTTTGCGTAAACAAGATGTGTGAAGTGTATGGCCTAAATTTGTCCGACATCAGGTTTACGCAAAATGTTCGATCGTGTATGGGGTGCTCAGAGGGATCTCAAATATACTCCAGTGACAGTCGCGCCACCTCCGAGCTACTCAATGTGAAGAGAGCTTAAAGGTTAAAGGTCAGAGTTTGTGCGAATCCATTACAACCATTGTGAAGAGAGCTTAAAGGTCAAAGGTCAGAGTTTGTGCGAATCCATTACAACCATTTGCTTTGGGTTAGGATAAGTAGAAATTACATGAGTTATAGTGTAGATCCTTTAAGGGTAATAATAAAATGTCAATTATCTACGGCAACGTTTCGGCAATACCTGCCATTTTCAAGCCTGAAATATAGTATACATATTTGCAGTAAAATGTTGTTACATAACCAACAATTCATCAAGATCTAACTGAAAAGTGAAAACTCATACCTAAAAGTTGATATTATTTAGGTATGAGTTTTCACTTTTCAGTTAGATCTTGATGAATTGTTGGTTATGTAACGACATTTTACAGCAAATATATTATATTTCAGGCTCGAGATTGGCAGTTATTGCCGAAACGTTGCCGTAGATAATTGACATTTTATTATTACCCTAAAAGGATCTACACTATAACTAATAATTAATAAAGGATGCCACCTTTGAATGAATAGAAATTACATTTAAAGTAAAAAGTATAAAATTTAGAGAAAAAAGTGATGCAATTAGATTTCAGGTCTAAAGTGGCTGCTCTCACCGCCTATAAGACAAAAAACAATGAAATAAATATGAATGAATAAAAGAAGAAACAATACAAGAGCCCAATTATCTGAAGTGAGCCTTTGTCAAATTCTTTACCATATAAAATGTTATTGGGTTAGTGTATTTGGCTCATAACTGTGAGTGGCCTATTACTGCTGCTAAGAAACGAGATAAGATGACCAAATGCTCGAGAAGTTTTTAAGTTATTGGAATTTTCTTATATCACCTATTAAATTTTAATTATGTTTTGGTTGTTCTGTTTGTTGTTACAGGGGCGGTATGGAGGGGGAGGGTCAGGGCAGCCGGGAGAGTGGTGAGGGGGGGCCGGGAAGGGGGCCCGCCCCCCTGTTCCAGGTGCATCAAACTCCTACCTCTCTTGTCTGTCGCTATCATTGTCTCCGCCTTGGCCATACTTGCCATCTCTGAGGTATCAATATAGCATATATCCATGATAATATTATCTCTTAAATGTCACGTCTTGGTATGTCTTTCACACAACTGACGTATCGGCATATTTACCAGTTTATATAATACTCTTCATCTTCAATATAGAATAATTGAGTTTTTCATTATTTAAAAGTTGAACTAGGCCTTTATTCCTGCTGCAACTTTATCCATTATCTATATAATATAACCTTTAAAAAATGCAGATTTATTGTCATTTATCCAAAACAACAATTTATTTTTTCATAAAGCAACCATTTGAGCAAATGATTAAATCCTGTGTAAACTGAGGAGGGTCCTCATATCCTTTTTTTTTTTTTATCTTATCCCCTTTTTCTGTGTGTTGCCCTAGCCTTAGCCCATCAATCTTATATGTATTAGCATTTTGACATGGGTTATTCATGCTTGAAACTCGCTTTTATACATCGACCAAGTCATTTATGTTTCAAGGAAGTTCGCATGGTTCGTCGAATAATTCCTTATCAATTTGAATGATCTGTAAGCCGTACATGTGTAACCATAGATTTAAATAGATACAAGGATGTACCTTTGTTTTCCATAACACATTGGTTCACGAGCATTTATTTACATCCAGTGTACTTGACAGGCTATAGCTTCTTTGCAGCAAATATTCTATAATTATTAGCAAACCTGTAAAGTCTATATTGATGCTTTACCTTCTTACGGTGATATAATTTTGTATCTTTTTAATGTGGCTCTCCTTTTCCAATAAGACAGATATCTACAGAATCAAAATGAATGTTCGGCCAGTTAAGTCTGATTCAGTTACAAAATCACAGTAGAGGCATAACGTTAATATAAAAAATAGTTATTTATGTAATTAGACAGCAAAATGTAATTTTACTGACGAGTGATTAGATTAGCCTCCGAGCCGAAGGCGAGGGCAGGCTATGATAAGTAACTTAAAAATAAAATAAGTAAATAAAAAATTTTTTTCGGCGCAATAAACACTCCACAATCGTTCGTATTATTCATAAAGCTGCCTCTCCCTCAAAACAATTATTCCCTAATTGAAAAAAGACAACATCTTTGGAGAAATTTAAATTTGAATTATTCTATTGTTTTCTTGACGTCATACTGTTCTCTCAATTCTACATATTTGCCTTTCACGCTGTAAGAGTTACCCTTCTAATCCTTAGAGAGAACTTAGGATGTGGTCTATTATTTTTAAGAAGCGTTATTTGTAACCTCGTCTCTGGTGTCCATTCACATATTTCATCAGACATCCTTTTCTTTTTTTTCGTTTACATACCCCTTTAAATTGATGATCTATGTTAAGGTCTTCAGCTATGGTCTTAGTTCAGTAACTGCATCTCTTGCATTATTTTCTCTAGTTTCCCCCTCTATAAGGCGGTAAATGTGGAGAACTGATTGAGCAATTGTGATATCTTATTTCTGGAGGAGTTTGTTGGCATTGTCAATCCTTGCTAGCTCCTTGAACCAGAAGCAAGAAAATATCACAAATTCAAAAATGCTAATACTTTTTAATACTCCTAGGGTTTGTTTCAGAACTTGAAAACATGCTATCATATCATTTAAAGCAGTAATAATTCCTCCAAGATGCATGTAAATAACTATTACAGCTTCTCGCTTTGTTTACCACCTAGTTCCGCCGTTCCGCTCTGTAGCTTGAGAGAGATATGTTTTTGAGCAAAACTTTCCCATTTATTAGTTGATGCTGCTATAAGAATGAATAAAGACAATTTAAAACTCCAAAGTTAGTTTCTGCTTCATGAGTGAAGCTCGCAGCATTGACCCCAATTAATTTTAGTGAATGCGCAGCACAGGTTACGAAGTAAGCAGGAGCATTATTTTTATTTTCCTGCAAATGGGTTTGCAACCATGTTAGCACCATTGTCATATAACTACCCTCTACAGTTCTTAAAATCCAAACCATCACTTTTGAGTTTTTTGTTATTACTTCAGAACTGAGAAAAAAATTAATAAAATTATCGCAAATCTCTGGCCCGCACTTACGTATACGTACCTAATGACTCGAGACATCTCTCCAAGTGGCTCACATCAGGGGTACAGTCAAACATGACAGAGAAATACTTTGCTTCTCTTAAGTAACTCAGAATTTTCGCTCTTACTTTTGTTGCAATGATATCTAAAGCCCTTGCTCCAAAGGCGCCCTACGTAATACTATAGCAATAACAGCTATACACTTTGCAAATCTCTGTGGTTCCAATGCTTAGAATAATACTATAAATAGAAGGAGCATAGAATCGGAATCCTAAACAATTACTGATAAGAGACTGAAGCCAACTTTTGCCTAGAGGTTGTGTCCCTTAGACTAGGGAACCAACATAACACTTTTTTTTCATTTAAGCTGGAAAAGGTTGGCCATACTTTAGTAACTATTCAAAGCCCGCTCACAAATATCAAGAAAACAAACCCTGCCATTTGTTTACGTTAGTTATTGTTTACGTTTCACTCTGACGTCATTTTTTTCAACTCGCCCGGCATGATATAATAAACATTATTTTTAGCATATTTCAAGCTAAAATAAGATAAAACACAAAAATAATATTACAATAAACTAAACTGTCTATCAATAATTATAATTTAATAAAAAATTAAATTAAAAAACCGAAGGCAAATAATTTTAGAGTTATGACGTCACAAATTACAAAAATAAATTTTTAGAACGCAGATTAAGGGACATAACGTTTGGCTTCAACGTTATCAGTGATTCTCCTTCTATGTATAGTATTATTCTAAGTTCCAATGGCACCCTTTGTCAAATCGTTCAAAAATTGAATAAGAAAATGCTATTCCTGGGGGCGTTTTGCGCCAATTTCAGCCGGCTCCGCGCTCCGCGCGGGCTCTAACCCGGCGCCCTGGCAGGTGCCCCCCCCCCCNGCCCCCCCCCCCCCTAGATCCGTCACTGTCTATAACAACAAAATACAAAACACACGTTTATAACACACAAAACTTCTGAATGAATAATGCAAGCAATATAAAATATTAATTTCTTTATTAACAAATTACTAAAACTATTAAAGATATCTTCTATTGCTTAGAAGAAAAGAAATAACTAGGATAAATCAAGAATAGTAATAGATAGTCTAATCTAGAATGACTTTAATAATAATGGATGTTGGATGTTTACATGACACTGCAGTATGGCCAGTGACTCCGCTATTCTTTTAATTAAAGATCTACTCTTCATTGAACTTATTTAAAAGAATTAACAAATATAAACAAATAATTTTAAAATTAAAACGTTTATTTATTAAATACTACTTAAACTACTTATTAAACTATAATATAAAATGTTATAAGATAGAGATAATAGTATAAACTGATATTGCCAACATTATAAAAGTAATTTTTTTTTCTTATTTTACCGCCTAGGCAGTAAAATCACATTTCTCTGCCCGAAATCAGTTCAATAATGCCTCATTTTGCTGCCGGAAGTAGATAAATATATATATATAACAGAGAAAGATAGTATTTGACAGTTTTTGATTCTTTCTCGACACTCTTGATTTTGAGAGACGAGTATACTACTTCATCTTATTTTTTTTATAACTAAGATTAATAAATTTTAACTGCTTATCTGCCTTCTACATCAAGACTCCTTTTATTTTGACACATTTTAACAAAAATAATAAAAGGAGTTGTGAAAATAATAGAAGGCTAAAAAGCAGTTCAAATTTATTAATCTGAGTCATAAAAAAAATAAGAAGTACCTCGTCCCTCGAAAACAAGAGGGAGTCGAGAGAGACACAGAGAGTTCCGTACGCTTTGCAGATCTCCTTAGAGTATCCCTAGCTGAGAAAAATGAATCAAATGAAGTTTAAAATATTTTTATGTATAGTTTTATATATTTAATAGTTATACTGTTTGTTAAATATGATAGCATTTACAATTAAATTATATTTTTAATTTCAAACAAAATTTTTATTTAACGTTCTATTCTCTCGCACTGATTAATTTTTTAATTCCCTTCTCCCAAGATCATCTTTTTTAATTCAAAGGAATATGAGCATAATATTCTTTTGACTTGAAATGTATTTATCTTATAATTTTGTATACTTATTTTGTATATACTCTTGGAAATAACTAGATACATCAAAAGTTAGTTACACCATATTCTGTTGAGAAATGAAAAGACGTAATTTTTGTATTTAGACTTTTCCATGTTAGGGACAACGCATAACATGGAAGAGGGGGACATTAACTTTGAAGTCTACATAATTTATTTATCATTCGTCAACTGAAACCAACATTTGGATTTTAATACTATAACGTATGAGATTAAAATATTAAAATACTGTCTCCTCACACCACAGAATAACTTTTATAAAAGTGATACCGGTTTTCAACCACAGGCGATCATTGTTAGCGCCTCATCATCGTGGTCCATAGATAATCATTATCGCCTCATCATAGATAAGATACTTGTTATCTATGTATCTTATCATGTCAATTACACTATATTTTCTTGTAGGAATGGAGGATTAAGATGAACATACCGAAAAATATTCATGTCTATCTTGCTGTTTGCCATATTTCTTCTTATTATGCCAAATTCTTTCTTCTCAATTAATTTTTTCGCAATAATTAATTTGGCAATTCCAAAAGCCGTAATGACTCAGTTCCCCTTTGAAACAAACATTAATATGGTAGCAGAATAATATTATTAAACGAACCGACAACACTAGACGACACATATCTCCTGCTGAAACATTGCATTCTTGGTTTAAATTATGGAATAATTTAAACCGTAATTATAAAACGTTTAATAAAACGTTTCGCATAAAAAGCGTTTTATACTCAATGCCAATAACTTGATTAAAAGTACTATTTAGTTATTAATAATAGATTTGAGTTTTTTCTATTGAATTTTTTATCTTACTTACTTAACTAAATTAAAAATCTTAAAATGAGTTCATATTTAAAAGTTTTTTCTTGGTATTTGTCTTCTTGTGTTAATGATAGCAAGTAATAAAATTGCAGTCTTTAGTCTTACAAAGAACAATTCAACAAGGCTAATAAATCATTAGTTGAATAAGTTATAATTTTAGGAGAAACTTGCGTAAATATTTCAGAAGATGGGAAAAGTTGCTGGGGAAATGCTTTAAGATTAAAGGGAAAATGTCTGAGAAGATGTAATTAACTCTAATTAGGTATATGAAATACTCATTAGCAAAATACTTTTAGGGACAACAATTCGTACTTCATTCATATTACTTCAGAGGTACTTCTCTTACCTACAAAAAGTAGAAAATAATACTGAACAAATTGAAACTGTTATATTTAATCGTCCTGCCTTTTATTCAACGTTTTTATTTATTCATTCGTCTTACTTTGCTTCCGAACTTCTCGAAGGTAAAGGAAGCTATAAGATCTTTTTGAAGAACGAACATTTTTTATATCACCACATTTCAAAAATTACCAATTCTGAAATCCGTTTCAGGGATCACTTCTGGTTCCGTCTGTTATTAAACTTACATATTTTAAAACTTACTCGTCCGATTTTAATTTAATGGTAGGTCATAGTTAGTCTATTGGTGGTCCCATAATTGGTTTCAACCATCTGCGCCCATTTGTTTCTCTTCCACATACGCACAAACATAGTTTATTTACTCCTATGTATGTCTGATTAAAAAAATTCTCTTAAAAAGTACTCATCTGATTTTAATGAAATTTGGATAGTTTGTCGAAAGTAGCCCCATATTAAGTTTAACTATACATGGCCCTCGTTACATTTCCTTACACACAGTAAATATGGTTAAATTGATACTTTTATTCGTGCAAAGAAAGCAATGTTGAAAGATTTAATAAAAGGAGAGGAGAGTTAAAAAAAAGACAATAATGGGTTGTAAAACCATAACACCATTGAAGTACGTGATAGGATGCGAGGAAGCTACCACACAAATTGGCAGATTATTTTATATAGACACAAGTTTATTTTTACCTTAATTTGATAAATAAACAGGTGTGTATTTAGAATAGATCTATGAACAATAGAACTAAGAACGACTGTTTATTGTTTATACACGGGTCCAGATCACTCTATCAGCCGACAACAAATTCCTTCGCGTGGAACGCTAGCAGACACGCTAGAATTCTAGAAGCAACTCACTACTGTCAACTTTACACCGCCCCGGGACTTTAAACCGACTACCACCGCTCATCCGCACCTACCGTACCGCCAACTACCGACATTTTCTTCAACATACCAACTCTACTTTCCTACCTCTTCCACACGCCATCCAACAACTTTCTCGTTTCTCCAGTCGCTGTTTTTTTCTGAGGATGCCATTACCGGAAAATCCAACGTAAGACACGGGAGCGGGCTAAGATGGCGTTCCTCTGGCTCCGGCATTTGAGGGACATTTCAGGGATTATTCCCCCCTAAGTCTTTAGCGTACGGCACGCGGTTGTCTCGCCGCCTTGTCATTACCGCAGACAGTCCTTTTCAGGACCACCAATTTTCTCTCCTTAGGTACTTCTCTTCCATCACTTAGACTTCATAATAGTTCATTCGTACATCTCCACACTACCCCTGTACATCATCCACACCTTGACACCCCCCTTTGTTATCAACAAGGGGGTTACACCCCCTTGTTGTGTATTAATCTGTTATCACCATATTTACACTTAAGCCTAGTTGGATAAAAATACAGATCGAGAACATCACCAATTTAAACAATAAGTGAAAATAAAGCATAACTTGGCTGTTTTGGCAGTAATCTTATATTGTTTTCTTCTTAATGCGTAAATATTCTACGTTTCCATGATGTTTAAATACGGCTTGAATACAGTTTTTAGATCCAAAGTGCCCATGGAAACCTAGATTCAACACGAAATAAATACGATTTAGATACCATACGCAATGCCCTAAATTGTTGGATCTTATCTGGATCAAGTTTCATGGGGACATCTGAACTCGTCCTGACATTTGCAGAGTGTGAGTGTGAACGCCCCTAGCGTATTTCTGTTGAAACTAGTAAAATCTGTTAAAACACCACCCTCCACTAATGGTTTCTCTAACCAGAAACATAATCTTTATTTGTCATTTTGTTCTGAACAACAAACGACAAACCTGGTTATAAAAGGTGAAGATTATTACACATTTATTTATTATAATTGATTGGTGAATTGAAAACGTATTCAATATACCACTCATAGGAGTTAAATCCAAAATCAGATTTATCCCTATTCGTACATCATGGAAATGTAGTGTATATTGATAACAATCGTTTAAACTTCCTTTACTTTGAACTTCTTTTCACTGTAATCAGTTTAGGTTAAATTTGGTTTTAATTCTTTGGAATCTTGAATTTGTATTTAAGTTATACTAACTTGGTTTTTGAACCCTTGCTTCATAATCAAATTAACTTACATATAAGAGCAAAATGTCATGTTTGAATCCACCAAGCTGAACTTCCTTACCAAAGTTAGCCTAATTGTTACTATTTATCTTAATAATAAACCATTTATGCAATCAAGTCTCTCGAAGCAGAAGATAGTTTAATTGAAGAAGAACTTAGTTGCAGAACTAACCGCTAGATTAAACTACACGATATTCGCGTCTTAATTGAGCCTTTATAATAGAGTTGAGACCAAACTCTATTGTGGCGAAGTTTTTGCTCGTTTGATCCAAGGATCTGAAAGTTGATCCTTTGTACACAGTTTGTAATGATGGCTGTGGGTGAGATCAAAGTGAGAGCAAATGTGTCAATGTTGACAATTTGTCACAACCTAGATGACGGTCTCACTACTAAACCACATCCATTATCTAATTCTCTCAACTCTTAGAATCGATAGCTCTAACTGCTTCACATCTTCTCTTTAATAAATGAGGATATGAATCGATTCCGAGACAGAATAAACCAGACTTTCTCTGAGACACTATGACACTATCAGTTTTAAGTATAAAACCCAGTTTAAGACGACCACGAATAACTTACTGTTAAAATAGTTTCCATTTTCTTTTACCTTTTAGGTTTCTGTACAAAGTACAAAAAGAAACCTTGTACAACGGCTCTGTCTGTCTGTCTGTCAGTCTGTCCGTTGGCTTGTTTCAATTCATAAACTACTATAGCTAGAAACATAAAAATTGGCGCACAGGTGCATCTCAGCGTTTTAGGCAACTGGACACAATTTGGAGTTTCTACACTTAATATTTCCAAGATGGTGGCCCGGCCAATATGGCGTGTGACTAATAAAAAGTTTTTAGTTACGTGGCATGTTATACATCAATTTAAAGGTCTTGAAGTGTAGAAAAAGAATATGCAACTATTACACCTGATAATTTTAACTAACGCGTACAGAAACCGGCGATTATCGCCTCACTTAAGCGTGCCTTACTTGTTTTAATAAATATCTCTGGAAAGAACTTGTATGGTCTCATGGTTATTTAAACATTAAATTTTTATTTTCTTTTAAATAAATTGTTTAATGCATGGAACCGTGAAAATAAAAGAATGCATTTTATATATTGTAATATAAATATATGTTGTCCCCTTTCTTATGAATATTTATAAACTCTTTGTGTGCAAAGAGGTGAATAAAAAACTCATTTAGGTAATATTTCGTTCCTAAAGTTGAAACATCTTCTAACCTTGTTGTCTAAGGAGTTAAAAACCATTAGTAAGTTAAATCGTCAATTTTTAGGGTTTCGAGGTCGTCCTAGAAACCCTTATGCTTTTGGTAGTGTGTCCGTCCGTCCGTCGCAACTTGGATTATATCACCCAACCTACTGACGCTATTGACTTGAAATTTGGTATATATGTTAAACTTTTTTGCCCAAAAACAAAAAACCTATTGCGAACTTTAACACTCCAAATTTCTGCGATCTGCGATCAATTGCGATCACCGCGCAATATTTTACATTTTTTTGTAATTTTCAAGTTGGGTATCATTTTAAAGGTATATTTCCGGGAGTTGATATAAAAAAGTAAATTTTTAAAAATTTTAGGGGGCGTAACTAGGGGGCCCCAAAATTTTTGTGATTTGAAAAATCGAAGTTGGGTATCATTTGAAAGGTATTGAAATTTGGTTCACAAAAATATATTTTGTTTCCGAATTGGCGGCCATTTTAGAATTCAATAAGCGCATACCAAAGATAGTAAAGAATAATAATATATGCCCTTCTTGATTTTTAAAAGTGAACAATAGATGTTTTTGAAAAAAAAATATATAATGATAATTATAATTAATTCTTATGACCGAAGAAGCCCTTTTAGTAACTTGCTGGCAAGTACTTGACGGGATTTTTTTAAATAACAATCAAACAAATTAAAAGGTGAGTCATGAGGAATTATTGTCTATTTGACACCTAGTCAATGACTCTAGGAGTCATTGACTAGGTGTCAAATAGGAGTTATTGACTAGTTGTCAAATAGGAGTCATTGACTAGGTGTCAAATAGACAGCTCCTCATGACTCACCTTTTAATTTGTTAGATTGTTATTTAAAAAACTGACGATTTAACTTACTCATGATTTTTAACTCCTTAGACAACAAGGTTAGAAGATGTTCCAACTTTAGGAACGAAACATTACCTAACTTATAAAAGAGTTTTTTATTTACCCCTTTGGACACAAAGAGTTTATTAATATAAAAGAATGCTTTTTCACACATTTTGATATGTAAACTGAGAAACCTGTTTTTTTTCAATAACTTTATTAAATAATAAAATTGATGCATAAGGACACTTATAGTTTGGTACCCCCCTACTTCATTGCAAATTTAAGACCTGGGTGGGTAAATGAGTGGGAAATAGTAATGACTTGCCTAGTTGGACAGTTATTACTATGCCCAACAAATTTAAACACCCAGGCCATCTAAAATTTCCAATGAAATGGGTCAGTAATTAATGATATATAATGAGTGGATTTTACATACTATTATAAAACATTGTTTCTGATGATCTTTTCTTTCTCCGAAATGGGAGAGAAAAGACTGACCCACTTTATCTAAATAACTACGATATAAAGGGATATTTGATATTTAGTCTAATGAACATTGGGACAAAGGAATATCACACTTTTATATAAAAAAAAGGTGTGGTATTCCTTTGTCCCAATGTACATTAGACTAAACATTCCTTTTTGTTAATAGTTATTTAGTCAAAGTGGGTCAGATACGACAAATTTACCGGAAGATATGAGTGAGCGATACTAGGTTATTTTCATCTATTTTAATATGTGCGAATTATAGGAAGTAAAATACCTCAAACAAACTTTCACAAAAATTACAATCCACATTTTAAGTACCTTACCTTGCACACATTGGAAAAACTCCCTCTCATCTAATTCCCCATTAAACAGAATTACACTTTGGAAATTTAGACCTTTCTATTCCTCTTAACTCACTTTAGAAAAATCTAATATTTTTTCTGTCTACGAAATAAAATTTTATTGATATCGTGACATATAATTCAATTTAAAAAAAATCCCCAAGAAATTATACATAATACTCCCTTTTAAAAAAAAAAACTAAAAGAGTACCCATAAAAGAACATATAGTACCTACATAGATTCCATAATTCATCATTTAAAATGATTAAAAATATTTAAAATTTTCACTCTAAAAGATAATTTCTCTACTAGAGCACAAAGAGTCTTGAGCTGCAGAGAGTTCACACAATATAATTATAATTATTTTTAATAGAATTATTTTTTTTTTTTTTATTTACTTAATTTCTATGGATTGATTTATTTATATCTACTAATAATACTAATATGTATATTCACATAACATATTTAATTCTACTATTGGCTTTTTTAGACTTTTTAAGAAGCACAAAAAACTCTGTTTAACATCAAATTAAATTTTTACTCTCAACTGGACATCTCAATAATTTAAAAGAAAGTATTCATTTAACTGCTTTAACCATATGAAAAGTGTATTCCTCTTTTACAAACCTAAATGAAGTAAATACAAAAAAGTTAATATTGTAAAGTTTCTTGTCTTGTTTTGTAACTAAACGACTTGACAGCAAATGCCTTCTACCAATTTTAATTCAATGCAGCAATTGCAATGTGACATGTTAATGCATTCCTTATTAACGTAACTGAGAAATTAAACGCGCCACATTTCGACTTAATCAATGCAATTTAATTTGAGTATTCGTCACAAGCATAAAGCATTAATCGCAGTATTGCATAGCATATAATATATTGTATAGACTAATGTACATATATTAATAATTTCTAATGTATATTTGAATACCTATATTCTCTTAGCTTTAATAATAAGACGTGTTCAATGTAGTTAGCTTGTAGCTATACATAATAGCATGTTGCGATGGATGTATACATGTAATGGAACTATCTATATTTACCCATAAGTAGTGGGGTACCCAGCATTGCTTGCTAGAAATGTTTTAGAGATGATCTTTTAAGTCATTGAAAACATTGAAATTACGTTGTTTTTTTTGGAACGAAGTTTCTTAAGAACGTTACACCATTGTGGAGCCAGAGAGTGAATCCGTAAAAACGACCGTCTCTAAACCAACCGTCACGAAATCGACCGATGACGATAACTTTTGTAACCTGATACAAGCACAAGCTTTTGAGTAGGGAAGTGATATATTTTACAATATTTTAAATTAATTTTTAATATTTTTTATTACTCTACCTACCTGCCTGGTGCATTTTAGTATTTGTGACAACTGTTTCACACCTATGTTTTCAAGAAGTTGGCCAATTTGGTTGGCGACTAAAAAATGTTTTTTCAGTCACCACGAAAATATAGTGCTTCGTCATAGCACTTGTCCTCCAGTCATCCTTAACCAAGCTCTTATTCCTCAATCCGATTCAGTCCGATACCTTGGCCTTATCCTTGACAGACGTCTTACTTGGCAACAACACACGAAAACAAAACGAACTGACATAACAAGACGATACAAGTTACTGCTTCGTCTTCTGGATCGTAGGTCCAAGCTTTCTCTTAATAACAAGCTTAAAATTTATAATGTAGTCTTAAAACCAGCGTGGACCTACGGCCTGGAAGTGTGGGGTAGCACCAAACCTTCCAACTCCCGTCGTCTCCAAATCATCCAGTCCAAGATCCTAAGAAAAATCACTGATGCTCCATTCTATGTCTCCAACCTCACTCTCCACAATGATCTTAACGTTCCCTTCGTTCGCGATCTATCCATATCCCGATACCACACATTCCATGAATCCTTATTAGATCATCCTAATCCTCTAGTTCAACTCCTTTCTGCCCAAAATATACCTAATAACCCTCCTCGACGCCTGAAGAGACAGTGGCCTAGAGACTTATTAAATATACGTGTATAAAATCTGTAATCATCCTCTATCTGCTATATCTTATTTATATAATATATATCTGCTATATTTTATTAATATTTTATTTATATAATTATTTAAGAATATTTAATAATTTAGTTTATTTATTCATTTATTATTTGTTTAATTAATTAATTATTATCTCATTTCTCCTCTATCTACTTTTATTATTATTTATTTATATTATAATCTTTTATGAGTAACTCTCACCCCAAAAAAGGGGTAGTCACTGGACTAATTCCTTTTACATGTCGAACAAGCCATAAAAACCATATATTAACTGTAACACTTATAACACGATATAATTGTAGTTGTGTTACTCAATAAAGACAAAAAAAAAAAAAAAAAATCAGTCACCACAACATATATATGACCGATATGAGGGTGTTAAAAACGATTATGCTAAATGACATGTTACTTGTTAGATGTCATTTTAAAGACATTTCAGGTAGATTAAGCATATATAAAATTTTTCTCAAAACAATATTCCTAGTAGTCACATTACAAGCAAGTATGATCTATATAAGAGCAAAATGCAAATTAATCTACGCTAGTTCTTTATGCGCCGCATCACTAGTTAAGATATATGTGAGAATAAGATATAATGTGAGGCACTAATTTACTTTGTTACCCACCCAAAATTACTTTAATGTGAAAATTTTCCCTTTTCTTTACAGTAAATTCGACTAAGGTTTGTTATTACCTTTTCATACAAAAGAGTGATGTTCCTTTGTCTCGAAGTTCTTTGGACTAAACATCCCTTTGTCTTAATAGTTATTTAGACAAAGGAATTCCTTATATCTTCAGCAAACAAAGGATGTTAACCAATTAAAATTTTGCCACATATAGCACCTCATTTAATTGGTTAAAAGTATAGAGTTAGATTTTTAAAAGAGAAACTAGAGGCAAAATATAGCTCTACAGGTCTTTAATATATGCAAACCACATACTTAATGATGTAATTATTTAGTTTTCGTACAATACAGCAGCTCTAATATAGCCTATCTAGATTAATAAAGAACTTAAAAAAAGTAAAAATTATTTTACGTGGTGTTAAAAAAGTGAAAATTCCTTATACGTGTTACTATAAAAATGCAGTTGTATTAAATCTGATTAAAATTAAATTAGTATTTTATTTAACTTTTTATTAAAACAATTAAACTCGTTTTCTTTATCTTTTATTAATTTAAACTTATGTAAAAATGTAGTGTTTTTCTTCTTTATAACAGTAAAATGAGTTTACTCCAATAACAATAAACAAAAGATTACATAAAACTAAACATATTGATTTTTTTTTTTTTTTTAATTAGAATATTTAAAAATACGTTTAAGTTAGAAATATTTAAATATCATATGTTATGAAATATTATTTTTAATTCGAATATTTAATATTTGTAAATTATATATTTTTATAATTTTGTGTGTTTGTTGGTAGTATTGGTAGTCGTTAAAACAGCTGGGGTTTTATCGCAGTTTTAGTTCGACGTCCGTATTGATTTTTATTGAATTTCTTCCTACAAATACATTTTACATTTACGTGGAATCTTTTACAAAAAAAATCTCTACTTAGAACAAAGTATTTGGATTTGTGTGTTATTATTCAATTGTTTTTAGGGTCCGAACGCAAAACTAATGACCCTTATAATTCCCTGCGTTTGTCTGTTGGTCGTTAATTCATCTTTATCGCCCTAAGTATCTGTAAACAAATTTTAAACTTGGTGGTTATATTATGCGTTATTAACCCGAAATCAGAAAAAAATGTAGGGAGGCCCAAAAAAAAAAAAAGGATTTGAAGTTTAAGGGGTTTTAAAAAAAGAAATAAATATAAATCGTTTATGCTTACTTGTATGAATTACAAGTTCCATTGTATTCTTTTTAAAGAGTAAGCGTTTACAGTTTCCGAGATTAAGTTATGAATCGGTAGCAGAGAAATACTAAATACTATGCCATCTTGAATTTAAAAGCCAAACTAAAATAATATCCTATAAAACATGTGTTTGTACCACGGGTCATAAAATCTTAACTGCCGACAAATCTGGTGTTATAATAAAAATAAAAAAAAAACATGTGAAAGTAAATTACCTGGTTTTTAATAGAAACTGTATAACGAGAGATGAGTTGGTTGGCTGTCCTTGAAGTAGTACCTGATGATATCCTTATGTGAAGGTGTTAATGTTATTGGATACCAGTTAAATGGAGTAGGAACCTTCTATTAAATAGATATGGAGCGGAGGGGAAGTAAAATGTAAAGTTAAATAAGTAAATTAAGGCCCCCATACATGATCAAGCATTTTGCGCAATATGTTTGCGCAAACATTTTGCACAAACCTGATGTCGGCACAAATTTAGGCCATAAACGTCATCATGTTTGCGCTAACATCAAACAGACCCATATACACGATCAAAATATTTGCGCAAATATTTTGACCATATATTGGGGCCTTTAGATACCAGGCTATCAACAGTATCACTTGGATAGGGAGAACATGGAATAGAAAAGTTCTGTGAGATAAATGGCCACTACAATTAACAACACACATAGAGGGTGACACTAACTTATCTACATGAAATAGAAAATAAAAAAGTTCTGTGACATAAATGGCCACTACAATTAACTACACACACTTACCTCTCCTTTTCCCTCCAATTTTGTGGAACTTTCAAGTCCTAATCTAGGCTTAACAACAGAGCTGAAGATGAGGTTGAAGTCCTAAACAAAGAACTTGAAGGAGAGGCCCTTTAGTTGTTGGCTGGGCATTATTACACGAATTAACCAGAAGAGAGTTTACTTGGAGTTATCTACTAGAAGTTTTAGGTAGGTAGTTGAAGAAAATAGGTGTTTAAAAGTCTCTTGAACAGCTTGTTCTTGTTTTTGAAGATGAGACTTACTTCCTAATTTCAAGGTATCTAAATGATGATGAATTTGTCGTATCCGATCTATTTACCATTTTAATTAACTTTTAGACAAAGGAATATCTCTTCTATGCAATGAGAAATAATATATTTTTTTTTTTATAAAAGTAAGTAACTTTCAGAAAAAGAAACATTACCCTTTACAAAAATTCAATTTAAAAACACCAATCAAATTTAGACAGTAAAAGTTAGGTTGGATATGACAGATTTAACTTTTTGTTCAATGATTTTACATTTAAATGAAACACTGCAGAAATCCATTAGCAGAGCTTGAATAAGGTAATGATAGAACAAGGATTTAATACAATTAACAAAGGTAACATATGACATTTCCAACCATTTAAAGATGAGATGACAGAGTAACTCAATTAATACCATTGATAGCAAAGTTTGCAGTTTCAACTAGAGTTGTTCTAACTGCAGAGAATTCATAGGTAGAGATAATGAAGACACGCTTTTGATTATGCCAAAGTTTCTACTTGGATTCCATTTGATATTTAGTTGTTTACATATTTTGTACAATGTAAACTCACTTAATGGTAGTAAGGAAATCGATTAAGCATTAGTTAACATTTAGTATATTCCTGCCGTTTATATCATAGTTGGCAACAGTAGTAACTCTTTTGGTGGAGGAATAATTCAATTGGTTTATTCTTAAACTATTGTGTAAAGCCTTACCATTGTACGGTTTTATTTTAGGGGTTATTCTTGAAGTATTCATTGCCGATTGGTTTTTCGTAGGCATCTTACCCATATTTTCCTTTTTCTACTCAGGTCTATTTTTCAAATAGCTGTTTGCGGAAAAAGTTGTCACATCAAGTTCCAATGTTACTTCAACCAATCTATCGTCATGTTTATTTGTTATGCTAGTTCTCTCCTATTAGTTCCAGTATCCTATTATTTGAAAAATCCTAAATTTGTGTTCCTTAAAGGGTTTCTACTTAAAAAATATATTTAAGAATAAAGGCAATTTTTCCATCTTCATTATACAAATAGAATGTTATAAACAGCTTGGTTTTCCGGTGAAATCCGCGTCACGAAGGAGTTCAAAGCATTTTTAGCCTGTCTTGTGTGAGAGGGATCAAGAAGTTCCTTTCGAGGAAAAGGTTACTAAAGCTAATCTATTTATAGAAAATCTTTATATATTTATACATACAACTAGATAAAATATTTGACTCTAATGTGACTTCAAGACTTTTTTGTTAAATTGCTCAAGTATTTTTAGCCCTCTTTTATTTCTTTACGCCACAATCAAGAATAGCATTAAGAAGTTATCAGAATAAGATGTCACGTTAATATTCATATAAATATATATCTAAATATAATTTCTAGCTGAATTACATTTTACCTCTTTGTGAATTAAACTGAGATGATATTATTGTGTTTGGATTTTGTTAAATTGTCAAAGAACGCCTTTAACCCTCTCCGGTTCACTAATTCTAGAGTGCTGAATCGCATTTACAAATGTCGTTTCCAACTCGAGTCTTTGTTCGCCTCGGGCTTTAAACGTAAACTGAATTCCATTCCATTACTCGCTTGTTAGAAGTCAAGCGACCGGGACGTGGTGGTTTAAGTGGTTTTCCAGTCCAGGAGTGGAACTACAATTCCATGGAATATTGACATTAGTACGACCGTTTTGTTTCTCAACTGGGATATTTCAGTTAAGAATGTTTACCGCACTCTTAACAGGGATGTCCCCTCACATAACCAAAAATCTATAAAGTGTGGAAATTATTTAACCAGGGTCAAGGTCAAGCAGCATAATTATAGTAGATTATCTTTAGAAAATAAGTTAATTTAAACAAGATTTTGTGGATATTAATCCACAATTATAATTAGTGACCGACCTAAACGAATTCACAGAGACGAAGTAAAGTGAAGACACCATTCTGTATTGTCGATCAATAATCTTATCAATACAAATCTTAGAGTTTTATACAATAAAATATCTATTTTTTAAAACAATTTTTATACACTCTCAAATTAACAATCGAAGTAAATATAAACTTTGCTCAGATATATCGAACAGAACCCTATGTGCAAAGTTTTGGTTATAAGACAACGCTTGTTTATTTTATCTATAAGGCACAGCATACTAGCCGTGCCTTGCATATATGCTGTGCCCTGCTGCGGTATTTATACAACATTCCAGAATTGTCTTACTCGCCTGCTCTTTCCCTTACCTCTATTTCTACCCTTAGGAATGTACTTCCGCCCTAAAAATGTTCTCAAAGATTCAAGAAGTTTTGCAACAGTGGTTATTTTGGTGTAGTATTTAAATGCCTCGTTCTAACTGCCGCAGTATTTTCCAGGTTCAATTACTGATTTTAAATCTTATATTTTGCCAAACCAAAACTTGATTGGTACTAGTAACAATCCAATAGAATATAATGCAAATATAATATTTAATGTAAATAGATTATTTTAATATACATATTAATTTAGATTGGCATTTTACCTAATAATACTGTATTAGTCCTTTAATATTACATATTTAGTATGTCCCTTTACATGTTTAGAGTCACATTTCTAATAAAAAAAAAACTTTAGTGTTTGAGATAAAATTAACTGCATAAATCCAAGTTAATTATCCATTGGGTTCTTACCAAAGCTACCTGTAATTAACCGAGTCAGTTAAAATTTCAATTTATTAGCTGATTCAGTCGCATCCCAGTTTAAATTAATATCGGTAATGGTTTTCTAGTATGGAAGCTTTTAGGGAGCTTGCTGTTCCAAGCTTTGTAATTATAGTTTCTGCTCCACTTGATAATTCAGCTAAACCCAGACTTCACGGATGACCAACTTTTAGTATAATTCCAAACTCCATCTGGCGGCAGTTTATAGAACTAGATAATTTTACTAATTATTAGCTCTTCTAAATACGATCGTTAATCGTAACAAGAGCAATCGTGATAATCTAGTGGCTAGGATATTTCCTTGTTGCTACAATAATCTTCGAATTCTCGTCACGTCTCTTTTATTTTTGAAAATTTTCCTTTTTAAATTTACTAAGACCCCGCTACTCAAAAAAAATTGTATTTACCCCATAGTTATTAGTTTATAGTGATAGCAAAAGAAACATTAAAGCAAGCTTTTTACATTTAACAAACTATGCATCCTGCAGTCTGTGTCTGTCAGTAAGAAGTTGAGCGATTTAATTGAAATTTGTTATGCATGTTCCTGTTTCTTTTACTAATGCTTGTCCAATTGCCCAAGTTTATTGGATAGCTTTATTCGCCCAAGAGTTCACACTCAACGCTCGCGTTAACGTGAGCTTCAAATGTATAGGATATTAGTTTTTTGTTTCGAATCTAGAGGTGATTTTGGATGAACAAACCTGGATCCTTCTCC
Source organism: Gerris buenoi (assembly GCA_001010745.2). Lineage (NCBI taxonomy): Eukaryota > Metazoa > Arthropoda > Insecta > Hemiptera > Gerridae > Gerris > Gerris buenoi. Next base: position 563,306 of record KZ651209.1, read on the forward strand.
TATGATGTCATCATCATGGTATGCACTAGGACGAGAAGGATAAATACTTGTTATTTACGACCTTTCCATAAATGTAGGTACACATGTAGGGAATCCAATCCCGGGATCCCGAGTCGATTTACCCCTACGGCAATCCCGGGATTGTAAAGTGACAAACCCGGGATTTCGGGATTTGAAAATTTTTACGTTTTAAGGTATAATTTATTTATTTCTAAGTAGCAAACTAAATAAACAATCAAACATATGAATTAAATAAACAATAAAATTAATCAGGAAGGCGAATGCACTTTAGCGTAGAAAGGGTATACAGACTTCTGAGATTTGTTGACTGCGCGGTGTGGACTGTAGGAAGTATTAAGAGAGAGGAAAGTATTTATCCAGCTCCAGCTACACTTACATAACTTTTAAATCAAGAAATTGAAAAAAAGTATGAAAACTGTTGTAAAAAGTATGAACCTGGAGTACACACGAAAACTGACCTTGTAAATACCATAAGAAAAGAAATAGCTCAATTTTATTAAGTTTTGTAAATTCAAATAATTTTAAATCCTAAACAGCATATTTTTAAGAACATTTCAATTATGCAGAGTTTTGTTTGTTGCTAAAACGTATTACGGGATGATTATAATTGTTTTCATTAGGTACAGTTTTTGCTTCTTTAATCAATTTTTTTTTAAAAAACAAATGAAATGCTAAATAACTATTAGTCCAGGAGATAGCGTGCAAAAAAGTGTCTGACTAATATCAAGCTAGAATTTTGCATACAAGTCAATCTTTTAGCGCCTTTTAAGAATATGTGGTCGGCTAAGTTCGTCTGCGGGATATAGCTTGGCAATAGGTGTTTGAAAAAAACAAACCGGTGGAGAGCGGCCATGTCTCACCAATTATGGTGGACAGTATGATTTTCATGGTCCTGAGTACAGAATTAGTAAGTAGACCGAAAATCAAGTTGATGTTAGTTTGTCCCTTGACAGGTGACAACGTTGATTTTTAGTAATATTTGAATAACTAACCTATCAAGTGTGAAAATAAAATCGACGTGATTTTTGGCCGTACGGCAAAAAACCGTACGGCGAAATTTTTTTAGTGGAGTATTGAAGGAGACGGGCACTTTCACATTACACGGCGGCTGTACGGTTTTTTGCCGTCGCCGTGTAGCAGCCGTCTTCAACCGGGCTGTTATTATATGCTGTAATTGCATTAGATAACGTAGCAATATAAATAATTGTACTTCACATTAAAAATTGGTGTTTGAAATTAAAGCTTTAGAATATTACGTGGAAATATTTATTTCCACATATACACGTATTCATTTTTTTAAATATTATTTTCAAAAATTTCATTCTCTTAATTAGTATATCCTTTCTTACAAATTATTAATTTTTTGCATGGTAATAATTTGATAAACTAAGTAAAGAATTTTTTTTAATAAACTCTAAAGTATTTTATCTACACATGGGTAATTTTGAACGTGTGTGATACATTGAAAATATGATAATTTATTAGAAAATTCTGACAATCACACATTTTTTAGGTCTTTATGTGTTAAAAATATGTACAAATGTGGATTGAATAAGAATTAATGAGTTTGGTTGGACAGTTGAAGTTTTTGTTTTAAATTTTTTTTTTTTTTTTTTTTTTAAGGATTTGGTTTTTTTGTGCCAAACATACATTTTGTCAGTTCAAAAAGTTTAGAAATTAGTTTGGATAATACAAAAGTTTGAAAAAATATAAATTTGAATCAAAATTTGTAAAACTAATTAAACTTTTGTTCTATAAAATATTAAATGTTTCTTCCAGTTGAGACTGAACTATTATTTTTATCTGGAAAGCGTGAACTTCATGACCTATGTGAACGTGAAGTAGTTTGGTCTTTTAAAACAGCGCGATCATTAAAAAATTCCTCATTCCTATTCTATCTACATCCTAAACGATATATCTTAAGAGGTTAGAACATAATTTATTAAGGGGAAATTTATTTATTGCCCTTGAGGGAAACCTTTTGCAATCAAAAGTTTTGCCATCTAAATTTAACAGACCAGAGAAACAACTTGGTAAGTTTAGAAAGAGTTTGGGGTCTCTTTACCAAATAACTGGCGGGTTGCTGGACTACTAAAATAAACCTTGTAGCTGAAAATGTCAGTTTGAATGATAACTAGTCTTCAAATAAGAAGTGATCTGATTCAGTATAAGAGAAATTTTATTTCATTTCTGTGATGATTCAAAGATAAATGACAAGCGTTTTATTTCCGAGTGTGTCCGTCACAAGAAGCATTATCTTAAATGCAGAGAAATTCACCAAAACCAGAATTATTCAGGGTTGTTTCTCATTATGCAATGGTATAAAACGACTTCGGGTTCTGAGGGTAAAGGGTCAAGTTTAGATCTGAGCTTGGATAAATGGCCTTCTAGTTCATTGCTTTCAAATGTTCTGAATCCACAAACCTACATTAGAGAATAAATTTGGTAAGGTTGGCACCAGATGCTAATATTTAAGTTAATAACAAAAGAAAATAAAACTTTGGTTATAAACAAATATCATCTTTGAGCAGAATCTATATAGCTGTTTTTTATATTGATATTTAATGTTTAATATTGTTAAATTTATCATTTAAAGAGAATATTTACAATGTCCAACTCTTTTCTGAAATATTCTGTTTTCCTATACCCTTAAAAAAGGTAAATATTCTTACTACAAAACATATTCAAAAACTACTTGAAATAGTGTCAATAAATATAAATATTTATAGTCAAAATATAGAAACTTATTCGTTGTGTGAGAACAACAAATTTACCCCTACTTAAAATGCACATATTTTCTCTATATTTATCTTAATACCTTGAGAGCTAATACAAAACAATGAATTTGCAAACTGAAGTGTTAAACAAATGTCCCTTTTAAATGTTTACTCAAACATAAGAAATTGAACATTTTAACAATAAATTGAACCAAAACGTCACAAAAAGGTCTGCCAATTAATGAGGTACTTTGCTTCCTCTTATCCTAACACGTATTTTATTGAAGTACCTAATGCTTTTACACCCAATATTGTCTAATTTATTTTATTTTATTTTTTTAAAAAATCTGTAAATATTGATTTGTTTTTTTACAAGAATACTAACTTTTGAAAATCCATTCAAATTTCATAAATAGCAAAATAGCAGATGAGTACAAAGATAAAAGTGTTAATGTATGTTTGTGCGCATGTGGAAGTGAAACAAATGAGTGCAGACAATTGAACCTTATATGGGCTAATTATGGCCTACCATCTAAATTTCATTAAACTTAGACTAGTAGTTTTTAAGAGCCCGCGGGAGTGAGTTGTGTTGACACCTTCTCTCAAGAGATAGCGCTGCTTTTCACAAGTTTTTTTCAACCCCTTGTTTATTTTGGGAGGAGAAGGAAACGCCCACATTACCCCTCTCTTTATTTTGACATAACGTCGGCCATTGCATTATTCTAAAAATAAATAAAAAAAACAAAAACAGAAATGTATAAATATTAATTTCTTTAATTTATGTCACTTTACAGAAATATTAGAAAATTGAGATTTTAATTGATAAAATATTTTTATAAATAAGAATTTGAATGAATATATTTAAATTTAATAATATGGATAACACTGTTCTGAAAAAAGCTTCAGAATGAAAATGTCCTATTCTGAAGTATTTTTGTGTCCTGAATCCAAATCTGAAGTCAAAATTTCTCCTATACTTACAGTTTTCCCAGGATTTGCACCTAAAGTTCGAAAAAATATGTTTTGGAGGGTTTCGATCTAATTTTTCGCCCAAAACATTTCGTAAAAAAAATATATATTGCGTTTGATTATCTTCAAACCCTGAAGAACACGAATCTAATGTAACAAAAAATCAGCAGTTGCGGTTTTGGCCACGTGTTTAATATCCCCTCCCCCATGTTTTTTTGTATCTTCTCCCTCCTATGTGCTTGTTGAAATACTCATATTGTAATTTTCTCGAATAAAGTCAGAAAACAGTAACAAAACAATAAAAATGTATAGAACTACAATGACTCATTATAGGGAAAATCGATTTTTGGTTTCTTATTTTTCACTTTTCTTAAAAATGTAAGGTCAGCAGATTTTTTTTACTTTAGATTCGTGTACTCCAGGGTTTGAATATAATTAAATTAAATACCCAATTTTTACGAAATGTTTTTCAAGAAAAATTGGATTGAAAACCCCCAAAACACAATTTTCGTTAACTTTCACTGAACAGTTTAATTTGTGCTGCAATAACTAGTAAGTCCAGGAGATAGCGAGCAAAAAAGTGCCTGACTAACATCAAGCTTGAATTTTGTATACAAGTCAATTTTTTAGTGCCAGAATATGTGTCGGCTAAGCTCGTTTGTGGGGCAGTAGGCATTTGAAAAAAACAAACCTTTGGAGAGCGGCCATGTCTCACCAATTATGGTGGACAAAGTGATTTTTATGATGATGAGTACAGAATTTGTTAGTAGACCGAAAATTCAGATGATATTAGTCTGTCCTTTGTTAGGGGTTTACGTTTTTTTTTAGTAATATTTGAATAACTAATCTATCAAGTGTGAATATAACATTCCTTTGATTTTCGGTCAACTAAACAATTCTCTACTCAGGATCATGAAAATCTCATTGTCCACCATAATTGTTACCATTTAGGTTGTGGTAGTTTTCTTACTTTCTTTGGCCAACACGATGCTCACCGACAGTGTAGGACTCCCACCCTACGGTGCATTAATTAGTACCCCCCCCCCTTCTTAGAAGACATAACGATGTGAGTTAGATTTGATACATACATATTAATTCAGCTACATATAATATAGCTACATAAGTCCAAGCTTCACCAACGGAGTAGGTTATTTTATTAGGAATATTATTTAATTTTTTCATTATCTGTTTCTATTGCATTGAAAAATTACATTTGCTTTACCTAATTCATTTAAACATACTTAACTTTGTAATTAACTTTGTATTGATGATTATTTTTTCAATTTGTCCAAACTGGTTCAGACGTACGTAATCTAATAGTAGCTCAGTCAATAAAGGATTTTATTCACAACAAATTAGGGGAAAGCTGGATTTTTTCCTGATGACAGACCATGATAAGAGGTACATTTTCTCAAAAGTCCCCACTTCTCCCCCTTGTGCTTCCCTCCTAGCCCCTCTTAAAGTTCGAAATTTACTTATTTTTCACTTTTTACGCAAAACTGTTTATTT
>KZ651209.1:571427-605307 GCA_001010745.2 Gerris buenoi
TTTTGAATTGTTTTCATTTTAATAAGAATATTTGAAATTGTTTTTATTTCATTTGTCAAAATAAAAGGGTGAAAAACATCGGTGGGTGTGGCTTAAATTGGAAAATCAACAAATCAGAATTTAATAAATTGTATTTTTTAAAAAATCCGCTAGGGTCAGCACTTTCCAGATAATAAATATAAAAAAAGTTCCCATAAAATTACGCCTCACCAGCTTAATATTTTTTGACCAAAATTCACACAATTACTCTTTGTAAAAATATAAATTTCCGCCTGTTTTTAAAATTTTGAAATTTATATTTTAATTTTTTTTTCTCTCACATTTTATTTTTTATAAAAAAAACTAAAGGCGATAAGAAAAAAGCGAAAACTAACAACCCTCTGGCTTTTTCTAAACTATACGCATACAAATTTTCAAGTCTCTAGGTTTAATATTAGAGGCGTGATTTTATGGCGCGTGTGTTGACCTACGTTCCCGTGCAGCCTTAAGATTTATTGGTTCGCAAAAACTAAGCGACTGACAGACACGGAACCAATCATGTTCCTAGATGTCTGAAACGGGTGTCTTTGTTGGAATTTTTCAAAATTGGAGGTATAAAATATTTTCCGTTCTTAAGAACCATCACATAGCTTCTGTTACCTTCGGTAAGCTTGGAAGAAACATACGCATAAATGAAATTAATAAATCATGATTAGAGTAATATGTATATATAGATAGAAGTTACTATATTCAAGTAATGATAAAAAATCAAATACATAAGTATTTTTGAAGATATAGGTAGGTATAAATAAATATAACTTTATGCGCATGTGGAACCCAAACAATTGAGAGCGGAAGGTTGAAACTTATATGGGACAAAAAATTGGCGAAATATACCTATTGAAATCGGACGAATAACTTTAGCAGGCAGACAAAGGATGGGTCATTTTCCTTGATGTCTGAAAATGATTTTGGTCTCGAAATTTTCGAAAAAAGAGTCAAAAAAATGTTATCACAACTTCCATTACCTACGGTAAGCTCGTTAGCAAAATAATAAGACAATTATGTTATAACAATAGTATAGTTTCAATATTAAAAATATTCTTAGATGCTCATGTAAACTTATAAAACATATTATATACCACCCATCAAACGCATAGCAATCTTTACCCATTATGTAGAAATGTGGTGCAATATTTTTTTGTGGGTAGAATATATTAATTTAGGCACTTCTTTAGATGGTTACTCCCCAAATATCAAAAAACATAGGGAAGTAGCAATCTAAAGAAGGTATACGGAATGTTCTTCTTTAGATTGTTACTCCCCTTATAAAAACAGAAGTGTGATATTCCTTTGTCCAAAAGTGCATTGGTCTAAATATCCCTTTATCTTAATAGTTATTTAGTTAGTCATTTATATTCTAAAGAAACATAAGGGAGTAACAATCTAAAGAAGAAAGAAGTACCTTAACTCATACTGTTCTTAGTTTAAAAAAAAAATATATATATATATATAGTTAAATACTAAATTGAAGAATATAGTTTTTTTTTCGGCTTTACACTACACTCCTGGGAGAAAGACAAATGTGTATAAGAATAACTTTGTACTCTTGATAAAACCAACGCCGTGGCAAGTATAAAAACTAAGTATGAAAACACGTTAAAACTTTTATGACTTTAATGCTCCTAAGAGAGTTAAGAAAATCCCTTGAGTATGGCTTGAAAGTTAGGTTCAGTCTGTTCTAACCTTAGACATACTGGGGGCATTCATTGTGTTACCATCTTTTTGTACTTAGGAATTGACAAAGTACTACTTCTTCTTTAAGATAAAATCCTTACCATTCTTTCTTATTTATTAATCTGCAATCTATTCTATCTCTATAATAATTTCTGTGGATGTGTTGAATTTATTTACTGTATTTAAGTAGATTAAGAATGTAAGTAGTGTAATAATCATTCCTTTTGAATTCTGCATACATTAATTTCGATATACTGGTGTTTCATAATGCATGTCTAACTTTTAGTTTTTGCTAAACGTTATGATCTAAATTCAACTAAGTAAAAGAAACTTACGTGTAACATTCCTAATGGAGACAATACTTTCCTGTTACATTGTATTCACCTTTTATGAATACAACCTATAAAATGACCTAGTTACAACGTTAATCTAATAATAGTTTAGTCGCAAATAATTTAAATAATAAATGGTGTGTATTTTGTACAATTAATAATGTAATTGTTTTCCTCCTCTAGCAGCGAATGCATTTATTGCTACGTAACGAAATAGTCTAGCGCCTAGAGCAATTCTTGTAATTTTCATTTCTAGAGTAAAAAAGATCTTCCATTTTTTTGCATAAAAGTTGATGATTAGACAGTGCAAGTTTGCTTGAGACAGTCATTTTCAATAATTAATTTAAAATCAAGAACTTCGACATCTCTAGGAGAAATCGAGGTAGCGGACCTCTGGCAGTGAATGCATTTATTTCTACGCTACTAAATAGTCTAACGCTCAGAGATATCCTTGTCATTTTTTTTTTCTGGAGTTAAACTTATCAGGAAATCTTCCATTTTTTGCATGAAAGTCAATGATTAAACTATGGAAGTTTGCTTGAGTCAGTCATTTTCAATAATTTATTAAAAATTCAGAACTACGGCACCTTTTAGAAAATACCCAGATGAACTAGTTGTTCCAAACAATTTCCAACTAAAGCTAGTCAATATTATTATTTTATGTTTTCCAAGGGGGGGGGGGGGGGGCAATGAAAAAACTATTAGTTTCCCTAGTAAACATTATCCCGCGAAAATATAATAACTTTTTTACGCTTTTAAAAAAAAAATCGTCGGATCTGTTTTAAAAAACCGTATTCAGCTTTACGTATGACCTGGACATCTATATTAAATTTTTGTGTTGGGCATAATTACGTTTTGGACTAAATTGTTTAATAGTTAGTTGGTTAACTAAATTTATGCTCCACACTTTTATATAAATCACTTTTTTTATATCATTCATCACTCAATATAGAACGTGAAACATGTTTCCGTCGCTTCAAGTTCATTAGAAAATAAAATGTTAATTTCCGGTTTTCTCCGAATTCAATTTTTCAAAGTGTAATTTATTTTTTATAAAGAAAAAGACCAGTAATATTAAACTCTAATAATAAAAATGGCAAAAAAAGGAATAAGTTATCTTCTATTTTATGTATTATTTTGATTTAGTATATTTTAAAATAACTGGTTTCTGTTTAGTAGAATTGTACTCTTATTGTGGTAAGCGTTAGTTCAACTGGATTATGTCACTCATTATTCAGGGTAGGGATAATAGAACGAGTTTTAAGTATTTCAAGAGTGGTGCATTATCTTCAAGTGCTTAAAGCGAGTAATTAGATTCATTCATACATTTCAGTTTATATTTTAGCATTATCAGTTATATGGTGTATTTGTATAACATTGGAAGACATTTGTAATAATTGTTTGGTGGAATGGAAGGGCATGTAAAATTTGTGTTTATCAAGTAATCCTGTGGTATTTCTGCCCTACTCAAATGAGAAAATTTAAAACATATTATATGACTATGTTTGTACTACTATTACCACTAGGGTGCTCTTTGGTTTATTAAAAATTATAGTCGCTTTAAAAGGCGGGAATACACTTGAGCATTCGCCCCGAATGAGCATGCGTTTCCATTCGACTCGCCCAGTCCATTTCTAAAGGGTGGGACACACTTGAGCATTCGCCCCGATTTGCTGACAGACAGGGTAGCCGAACGGGAACGCACGCTCATCGGGGCAAGTGCTCAAGTCTATCCCCGCCTTAAGCAAATCGCGGCAAACGTATGCTCATTGGGGGGCGAATGAATGCTCATTCGGGGTGAATGCTCAAGTGTGTCCCTACCTTTACATGTCACAACTGTGTATAAATTAATATCAAAATGTAAACATATGCGTTCCCGTTCGGCTCCCCTGTCCATTTCAGCAAATCGGGGCGAACGCATACTCATTCGGGGGTGAATGCTCAAGTGTGTCCCACCCTTTAGAAATGGACTGGGCGAGTCGAATGGAACCGCATGCTCATTCGGGGCGAATGCTCAAGTTTATTCTCGCCTTTTAAAGCGACTATAATTTTTACTAAACCCAAGAGCACCCTAATGGTAATAGTAGTACAAAAAAGTTTGTTCCTAGCGCATACAGCGAATTCCGATTTGCATATACATTTAGTTTTGTAATTAATAATATTATGGGGTTGATAACAATCAAGTTTGCTATTTGAATTGTATTACATAATATATTATAGGATAATACATGGAGTGATTTAACTTTGTGATTTATGATTTGTTTGATGAGAAAGGGATTGCTTTGATTAATGTTAACTTTCGTTGTTGTTTTACCAGATGTCATTGATGGGGAAGAGGAAAGTGCCAGCTATGATCGCATCTGGCGGCGCTTCGTCTAGAATAATGCCAAGCAGAGCTCACTACAGAACACAAGTCAGGGCAAAGCATCCACAGGTAAATAGTTTAATGTTATTTGAGCATTGTCAAATGCCATAATTAAACTGAGATTGATCACCCAGATCCGTTGCTCGAATATTCGCTTTGACATAGATTAAAGTATCATGAATTAAAGTTTAAACTTGGTATAACTTTGATATTGAGTAGAGGTTACTCAACCTAATATTGATGATGGGAGAGCTAAATAGTTCTACAACTGTCGACAACTAACTCCCCATAGTTGATTAGGAGTTTAGATTTGTTATGAATACTAACTAATATCGTACAAAGTTCAATTCCCTTTAACTGTTGCAATTGGGCATTGAAAGGCAGAGGGACCAAGTCACGTTAATGTTATTTTGAGTAATCGGTGTTCAAAGTTATTCTTCTTGCAATTCTATCTTACTAAATCAATAAAATAGAGAGTTTAAATAAGACGTACTTTTGATTGCCGTAATATACGAGTAGTATTTTAAAATGTCGTCTATCTTTACAAAAGACGTAGTGAAGAGGTTATGGGTAGTTTACGTCTAAACAAGTTATATTTATGTTTTTAACAGTTATATTTTATATTTCTCGTATTATTGATGAATTAACGATATAAAATAAACTTAAAAAGGTGATATGACAACAGTGACAGATTAAAGTGTCTTTTCACAGAACGACAATTTTATACGAGAGCACGCGCAGTAGGTTTAACCTCGAAAAGACGTATGACATTAATTGCACTTCATTTAATAGGCAGTTCTTGGGATAAATAGTAGTCCTTTTATGACTTCTCTATTCCTTTCAAAATTTCAATATTTTAATTATATTTATATGTCCATTCGTAAACTTCATCTTAAAATTTTAAAGTATATTGTAAATTGGGTACTTCTTTAGATGGTTACTCCCCTATGTTTTTAGAGTATAAATTACTTTCACTGAATAACTATTAAGACAGAGTGATTTTTCGTCCTATGTACTTTGGGACAAAGGAATATCACTCTTTTGTTTTTATAAGGGGAATAACAGTCTAAAAAAAACATTCCGGACACCTTCTTTAGAGTGTTACTCCCCTCCCCCTCTGTTTTCTTTATAAGGGGACTAACAATCTAAAGAAGTGCCTTAAATCGAATATAAGCGTTAAGTTGCTAAAATTAAAATTCCCAAAGTTATGGGTTATTTTGGATAAATATTTTGTATGTAAAGCGAACTTGTTATCGCGGGGCTATATTTATATTATTTTTGTAAATTTTACTGTCAAAAAAAAAGCAAAAATATTACAGACAACATACTACATGGAGATATTACTGAAATTTAACACTTCAAAACCCGTATACTTGTCACTTGAAGTATGAACATCACATCAGATAGGACAAACTGCTGAGAGAATATGAAAGTGAGATTAATGAGTTTTTCATTTCTTCTTTTTTTAATCCCTAAAAATAGACAGAGAATAGGAGCGAAACAATTACGTTGATAAAAATTTGTCTTCTCAAAATCGTTATTTTTTCATTATGACATTGTACAAACACTCCTCTTACACAAACGTAAGGAACACAGTAATACATATTACAAGTTGTAAAAAGCTTCTTGTTTTTACTTTCTCAATACGTATACCATATAATATAGATAGAGAATAAATTATGGAAAATAATTTCAAATAGTTGTTCCGCTTTTTAGGGTTTGCAGGTAAACAATGCTTTTATAATTTCCGGTGTTTTTCTGTCCATCGTTAACGCAACTGCATCTCTCCGAAAATACTTAGCATACACAAATATTTGAATGTCGGAGTTATCTAAGGTTTAAAAACTTAAAAACCGGAAAAGTAAAGAGAAGAATATGTTATTATTGGTTGTCAGAGGTTAACTAGAATTGTTCTAATTGGTATGAGGTTAACTTCAGTTGTACTTAAATCAAATAATCTACCCTAAACTAATTTTAACTTTAAAAAACTTAATTAAATTGAAGAGAGTATTTTATATTTTTTAATTTTTAAGGTTTTATTTAATTTTTAAGTTATATAAGTATTTTTAAGGTTTTAAATTATTATTCATTTTTAATTATTATTATTTATCTAAAATCATGAAGACATAAATTTAAATTAATTAATTTAATATATAGAGTAACTAAAATAAAACTTTACTTTAACAAGAGTATGGGCACTTGTTAAAAATACCTGGACTGTAGATACTTTCTATTTTAGATCTGAAAACAGAATTAGTTCTAAGCCAGGAAAAGACCCATTTGCATTAAGCATGGTACTAGGGTCAGCTCTAATTGAGAGCCTGAGGGCCTGAGGGTCTAGAGGACTTGGTTCTCAAATTGAAAGGGCTTCCAATTACTGACCACGGGGACTTAATAAAAATATTAGGATATCCGGAGCTAATACCACAGTCCTCCACCTATATAACTAGGTCCGATCTGAAAATGTCGAAAAAATAAATATAAGGATTTCAATTCCACTTTACTAGTACATATTACAAATTAAAAAAATTAAAGCCAGCTCGAAATTCAAACTATTTTTACCAAGTTAAGTGTTTCTTTTAAAATGTTTTTTGCTGGAAGGCATCCACCCCGAATTTAGAGCATGCAACATTATTCTCCATGAAATGCCTCCTATTGAATATGCTTGAAATTTCATTAACAATTAGTTCACTAGTTTACGCTCCCTACATTTACATGATCGTGTCTATTTACAGTGTTACTTATATATTTTAGACAAATAAAAAAAAGTATGTTAATAATAATGAATATGTTTACGGATGAAATCCACGACACAAAGATCCGACATTTCGCTTCCACTACTGGAAACATCTTTAGGTGTGTGGAGTATCGATATACTAAATCAATACAACAAAGAATATACTGACGAAGAGAAGAACAGTATTTGTACTGGTATTCTGGAACGTAGATTGTACCTGGATTTATCAGCGGTCCCTTCTGTCAGGATAGTCCTCTGTCGGGATGATGGAATCCGATGTTTGAATTCGAGAAGTGACTGAGGCTGAGGGGCTCTTGCTTTCTGCCTGGCACAGGTGCTCACTAGAGGTTTCCAGGTCCAAGAAAAAGGTGAATACATCCTCTCTGTTGAAGATCTCTGATTGCTTGTCGATCTCAATAGCCTCCCTTACACCCTGCTGTAATGTCTATTAATAAATGTAAGTACAAGCTTGTCCTCAAACTTGATTAGATGGCCGGTTTCTTCAGAATTCTGAGCTATTGCTGATCTGTGATCGTTGTTTTTCACTTTTCACGCGTGTTCTTGTTGGCGGGTTGAGATCAGTCTTCTGGTTTATCCAATGTAGGTTTTGCCGCAACTGCAAAGGATTACACCGCAGTTATAAGGTGAAATTGATCTTTTGGCGATTTCAGTAGGCTTTTAATGGTCATGTGGGAGTTTAATGTGGTCCCGACTAAGTCGGTTAACCTATAGAATATTATGTCAAATCTACATAATTTTTATTGAACTGAGAATAATGAAAAAGGTGGAAGGTTCACCCATGGGCATGCTCGCTACCACCCATTGCTGCTAGAAAACTTCGAAAATAGATTCTTTGTTTCGGTTGGACATTATGTCGATGTTATTTATCTTTCTTGGAAACACGACAGACAAACTTCAGATGAATTTCTCCGTCATATGAAAGTGACTCCTGGGAGAATTAAATTTACCATGGAAATTAAAGAGAAAGGCTTTCTTCTTTTTCTGGATTTGATTGTGATGAAGAAGAACAACGGAAATACCTGACACGCCGTCAGTTGGAAGCCCAAGGATAAGGATACAGATAGGTACATACCTCAACGCAGCGTCACGACACCATCCGAAGAAAAGGGTACTGTCATCCACTCTTTAGTCTCAAAGGGATCGGGGGAGGGGGTGGGGAGAGGAACAGGGTCTGTGACGGAAACTCTTGGAAGGAAGGAAGAAAATCAGCACCTCAAGTCAGCCCTAGCTAAGAATGGCTTTAAGATAAAAGTCATACTGAGAATTTTCCGTCGTGATGAGATCACAGAGAACCGCAAACTAGCAGAAAGAACAGGATACATCAAAGGGACGACAGATAAGATAATCAATTAAGATTCTCAGAAAACATGGTATCAGGACCAAATTGAACAATCAACAAATTTATTTAGCATATATTTCATTTGAATAAAATATCATAAGAACTCGTATGCTTTTATGAATATTAATATAAACATGTTTCAGGATAATACTGAAGAACGTGCTTGTTTTTAAAATAATGTAGAGTTTATTTTTCCCGAGGAGATCTTTCTGACTTAATGATGGTAATTTGATTTTGTTATTCTGTTCTGTTACTCTAATAATTTCAAGTAGTAAAAAAGTGTAGTTAGTTTTTACGAGGTTTATGTAGTCTCTGAATAGGCAGGATGTAAAATGATGTGGTTTATGGATTATTAAAATATTATTTTGAGATAAAGAAAAGGTAAGAAAGGAAAAAGTAGTTTTACGTAAAACCTTATTTAATACTAGCTGAATACCCGTGCTTCGCTACGGGGTGTTTTATTTTTAATTTATAAACTACCATCGAGAAACATTTAAATTATTTTACTAAGCGAGAATATTTCGATGGTGTTGCGCCAAAAGGGGGCCAATCTGCAAAAATCCACAAGGACCAATCTGCAACTAATATCACGTTTTTCTTTTTAATTTGTAATTAATAAAATAAATTTGGTTATTTTGACTTATTAATTAGGTATCCAAATATAGTTTAAATGAATAAAAATATAAATAAGGCATTCAAATATTAATTTTTTATTATAGCTTTTCAAGTATTAAAATTCAAATAAAAAATGCAGATTGGCCCTTTTGGCGCAACACCATCGATTTATATTCTATCCCTTTCCCTTATTTCTATACCCCTCCCCTTTGATGGGATAATTTGCTAGTATCCCAAATTAGTAATTGATTCCGATTACTGAAAAAAAAAAATCTTTAAATACAACTTATCGGGAAAAGCAGCGTTTTTCCCTCTTTTCTACAGAAATTTCCACAAATCTTAAAATATTTTCAGGAGTTTTTTCTGCAATTTTGGTTAAAGAAATTAGAATTTTGAAATCTTATTAGAGCCCCGTTCTCCGCCCGATATAAAGCTACCAACACGTTTTATAGCCTAAATCACCCTCAGAATTGAGTTTAACATTGTACCCAAGAACCACCAAAATACATTCAGCTATTTGGACGTGACTGACGCACAGAAAAATAGATATAAAATTTTCTAAACAAATTCGTCGTCAGGACCACTGATTCAGTGAAAATACAAAATTTGAGCCCAATCGGATAAATGTACAGTCACAATAATTATTAGTTTTATGTGCATAGATATAAATATATTTTTCCATTTACCCCCCCCCCCCCTCCCCCCAAACGTACATAACAACAATTACAGTACTTTTAGAGCTTTTCAACGGTATGCATCATGAAGGGTTTTCATTACTTTGACATTTGTACCCTGTACCGCAGTGTACCAAAAATTAAATTTCGAAAATTCATGTAGACAGTGACCTTCCCCTTACTTTAAAGGTCAAATGTGCAAATTTTCCTCGAACTCGAACTAAAACTGCAGATTTGAATAAAGAACACACACACGCCCGCGCACACGTGCACACACACATACATTGATTTTTCTACTGTACATTGACATTTCCTTTTTACCCTTCTCCTAAATTAAAATATGAAAAAAATGTATTTTACATTACTTATTAATTCAGACATTTCATTACTTAGACATTTGTACCCCGCACCCAGTGTACCAACATTTTAACTTCATAATCTCATGTAAGCAGTGACCTTCCCCTAGTTTTTAAAGATGTGTAATGTGTAAATATCCATCAAATTGGGATAAACTGTAGATTTGTATAAAAGACACTCATAGACACTCTTTATTTATATAAGATGTAGCTATACATATTTTTCCATTTTACCCCCTCCTAAATGAAAATATGACAAAACTGTACATAACAACAATTACTGTACTTTTAAAGAGCTTTTCAACGATATGCATCATGAAGAGTATTCATTACTTTGAAATTTGTACCCCGTACCCCTGGGTACAAAAATGAAAATTTCGCAAAATCCTTTCTTAGTGGACGCCTATGATATGAACAGAGTATATCCTGAAAATTTCAAGTCTCTCGGTTAAGCAGATTTTGCTGTGCGTTGATTCTATGTCAATCAGTTAGTCAGTCAATCAGGACATTGCCACTTATATTATAGATAACCATTTGTTTTTAAACCATTTATAATAGCAGATTTTTACTAAAAAAATATTAATTAACTTTTTCCTTATTAACTTGATTAACGTGTTTAATTTAAAAAACTAAACTTATGTTACCTATATAGAGAAGAAAGTAGTTCAATTAGAAAATTTTAATCAGATAAAAAACTTTTATATTTCCCAGAGGATAAATAAATTTCGAGTTGCATTCAGAAGTTTCTCATTTTTCAAGTTTTTAAATTTTGGTTTGATTTTCAGAGAAATAATAATAGTAAGAAAATAGTTTGCCAATGAACGTGGCAAGTGGCACATAGCTTACTCGCGTCCTATTTCACATACTTTAATAATTTTATGCGCGTATAGTCGATTGTTGTAAAATTTATTTATTTTTATTTTTTGAATTAAATATTCAATTTTGCAAAATTAAAATAGCGCAAGAGGTTAAACTTAGTCTGGTGCTATCTGTAGGCTACTTTCAACAAACCATCTAAATTTCATAAAACATCAAATCAATACTTTTAAAAATATAGGTTTAAATAAATGTATGTTTGTGCGCATGTTGAAGAGAAGCAAATGAGAGTAAGGTTGAAACTCATATAGGACCATGACCTACCATACAAATTTCATTAAGCTCGGTCGAGTAGTTTTTATATGTTGGTTCGCAAAAAATTATCGACCGATAGGCAAACACGGAATCAAAAAGGCATAAGTTTAAATCAATAAGTTAAATCCAGACAAGTTTGAATATTTTAAACTATTTTATCTACGATTGATACGTAATATAAACATTGTATCTCTGTTTTGAGTAGAAAGTGATTCTTTACGCACCTGTATTACTTGCGCATGCGTGTCTCATAGTTTTGAGGAATTCCTCTTCTTTACCACTCTAGCGCGGTAAAGAAGAAGAATTCTTCAACTTTACGCACGATTAGCGAGTTTGATTACATTTAACATAACTAATTTGATGTTTATTTAATAAAAGTAACTGTTTGTATCGAGTTTCTTGTGAAAATCAATGAGTGATTTAAGTGATTACGACGAATATGAGGGGAATAATTCGGCACAAAATACAACTAATGAATTGATGTCATCTTTATCAAAAGAGAAATACGAGCTTACATAGGGGAAGTTTATTATTTTTTTCTGCATTTATTATTAAAATCTAACAATCGTAGATAAAGTACGTTAAGCAACTCGTTCGAAAACGGCATTTTGCATTGCTAGTGTGGTTTTACTACCCTCGCTATCGCTCGGGTGCTAACTCCACACGCGCATGCAAAATGCTACTTTCCACACTCGGCGCGTAATGTACTATATCTGATGGTCTTAAGCCTTTTTCTGAAGATCTAGATATATTTTTATTTTTTTTAGAATCTGGCTTCAGAAGCCACGATATAGAATTGTGGAAGATCGTATTATTATATTATTTAACATTTTACACGTTAAAATGTATTAATTTATTGTTATATGGATTTGCAAAATTGCATAAAGCTGAATGATTCATTAGCATTATTTTTAAATAAATAGATACGCGGATTATTCTTCAAATTAGTTGTAAGCTATGAAAATTACTAATCGCTCATCGAACCTTATTGGAGAAAGCTTAAGCCCTCTTCCATTCTGATCTTTTAGCTTCTTTTAAGCTTTAGTCGTCAAATTAAAGCATTTGATCTCTCGCCTTTTAAGAATCTATCTTCTTTATTTATTCTAAATATGTTTTTCTTTTAAGATGCATCGAACTTCTCAAACTATGCTTTTATAAGTTTAACGTCTCTTAAGTTTTATTTTGAACAAAGTTTCATCTTTTAACTAAAAACAAAATTAAAGGCTAACAATAGAATATATGCAGTAGGAGAATGATTTATTATCATTTGACATGACTCTACTTTATTCATGCTCAAAATAGATCATGTTTTCGAAGTCTAAAATCTAATGTTACAAGTTTATTTGGGCCTGTTTTCCTACAGTTTCGGAAAATCGATATTTTTGTGACGGTTTGACGAGGGTCCTCTCGCCGGATGGAGTCTAGATTAAATGTTAAAGGGATTGTTCCGAAACTACCAGGAAAGCTTCAATACTGCTTTCATTGTCTTTCAAAGTAAACCTTTCAAATTGGATAACTGGAAAGCCAAATCAACTATGAGTGAAAGAGTTATCTGACATCTTAGTGATTTTATACCGAGTTAAGGTATGGATTGAATAATTGTGTGATATGCTGATGTTAATGTCGGGTTTCTTTCACATTTGAGAATGATTTTAGTTTTATGCTTTTTGATGGCTTTAGTTATTCCAGTGATAAGTACATAGTCCAGAAGATAGCGTGCCAAAAATTGCCAACCATATATTCTTAAAAGACACCAAAACATTTACTTGTAAACGAAATTCTAGCTTGATGGTCTGACTAACATCTAGCTAAAATTTTGTTGGTGCCTTTTAAGAATATATGGTTGGCTAAGTTCGTCTGTGGGACATAGCTTGGCAATTGCCATTTGAAAAAAGAGCAACCATGTCCCGTCGTTTTTGGTGGACAATGTGATTTTCATGATCCTGAGTACGAACTTAGTTAACACTTAATTAACAGAACTTCAAGTTAACATCACGATTCTAAACACGGCTAAAAATGCTTCCATTTGTAAATTCAGTTTTGTTGTTTCGAGTTTACATCGTGATGCTAAACACACCTAAGAATGCTTCTAGTAGACGAAGTGATACATCGCGTCATGTGTAAAGTCCCTCAATTTGCTGACTCTACCCTACTGACCGTGAAGGTAACCAAAAATTATTTTAATTGATGATGCAATTAAGCAAAGGTATTAGTTCATTTAGTTACATTAGTCTTCAATTGAATTAATTTTTAATAGGGTCTTTAGGTTATTTGAAGCTTTAAGGATAACTCTGGTTGTACACTCGCCGATCAACTGGATTATTACTTAAAACTTGGAAAGCTTAAAGGGAATAAATCGATGAGGGAAGTTTCCGTATATAACTTTTAATGAAAAGTTTTTGTTGTTTTTTTCCAGCCAAGCCCGTGGGATTAAATGGGATTGGAGAAGCAATGTTTTCTTTCGATTTGGTCTTAGGCAATATTTAACAACGTTAAAAGTAATCTAAACACATTATATCGTGTTGTTTTTATTGTTGAGTATTATCATTACAACTTAAGAGATTAGAACTCTTGGAGTATAATTATCAATTTTGTTTGGTTTAAGTTGAATCTCTGGAAGAATTATCAAAAATAATTTTTTAAGCTTTAAATCATAAATTGTAATTCTTTTTAAGCTTTGATACTCTTCCTGCGGTCACATTCCCTTCTTCTTACCCCCTTCGTGTTAGTAGGGGACTAAATTAAATGAAGATCCATCCATAGTGTACATAAGACTAGTGATCTATGATTGAATTAATTACAAAAACGAAATAATTAAACATTTTTGAACTTAAATAGTCGAATATGTTAGAGAGTTATAAGAGAGCCAGCGTGCCCGCGTGGGTTAAATTACTTACCACGTCCGCTCGGCCATCACTAAATCAGGAGCATTACGAGATGGGGTTCGATTCCTCGCTGTGACGCTCTGATTTATATAGCTCACTATTGATACGTCATACTCGCTTCGGCGGTACAATGTACAGAGGTATGATGTGTGAAGTGGCTGCAACTCTCAAACACGGGTATAGTAAAAAAGGCCTAAGTGATGGCCTAATTGCTAGGTTCGAACAAGTGGTTCGTCCGTCCCGTCTAGTACTTGTACTTGGACCTTCCTACCCTTACTTCTAGACAGTTATAATCTTGATTCATCTAGTTAATTGGTTATTCGTTCATTTTATGATATCATTTTTCTTTCTCACGTATCTAGACGCAATTTAAGTTCCTATTTTAACATTTTTATAAGTTTTCTCGTTTCAAGATCCCTAGTTCAGTAATCTAGGTAGAAATATCGAGACTTAACTACTGAACAGATATTACTCAAATATCGTATTTAGTTTATTTGTCACCGTAGAGTGAACACCAAATTGTTAAAGTCATGTCACTCTACTATCACTCTCTTTGTATTTCATCACTGTACTAATAAAATAATTATTTTTGAGTAGGTATTGTGACACTTGTTTCGTTTTTTTTTCTTGGCAGAATTAGAGTGAAAAGTTTTAAAACTTTTTTTTATGATCTTCCCGCTTTTAGTTAAATTCTCACCAGTCATAACGAATCACAGACGAGTAGACGAGTATTAAATCTATGTACACTACCATTGTTGTTTACACTACATTGTTACACATTTACATTGTTACACATTATACATTTAAACTACCATTGTTTTACACCACCATTAATGTCTTTCACGGACTAGAATAAAGTACTATTCCATTTACAAAAATACATCAAAACCTTAGATGATTCGTCTGTTGTGCTTTATAAATGTTTATTGTCCCTGCAATTTTTAAATAGACAATAACTATTTTAAATTTAAGTTGTAATTGTTAATTTATTTTTAGACAATAATAATTTGGTCATATTTTCATAACATTTACGTTAATTAAAAAAATAAATTTAATATCGTATCCTATAGAAAACACATTTATTAAAAAAACTAAATTCTATAAAATTTTGACATCACTAAGGAAATCTGAACGACAATATGTTAAATATAAAAAATAAAATATATATTTGATAAAAATTACCAACAACATTATAAATCTTACGGCATGCTCGATAATTCATATTATAAATGTTTGAGGAATAGCACGATTCTCATCTCGTGTTCATAAAACCCCCGATTTGTCAGCGATTAAACCTTTCATTTTAAATTTGATTTATGATCAATTTTATTCCAACCTTTTCGATAATTTGAGAAATGAGCCCATTATGGTAACGATCCACGCTGTGTTTTTTTTATCAAATCCATTTTTATAACGTATTCCTCGAGTTTTTAAACTACCTATTAAGTAAAATATACATACATGTATATAATATATATACATATANACGGGCGCGAGCTGTTTCCTTAATTATAAAAATAAAATGCTACTTCGGGACTGCTGAATTCTTCAGAACATATATATATATATATATAATACAATATATTTTTCTGTCACGATAGGATTTTTTTTTTTCTTGACAATATTGATTTTCTTTTTTGTGTATTTTTATTAAAGTTTTGAGTAAGGAAATGGCAAATTATCTATATTCAAATATATTTTATCATTTTACCACATCTTTTCAATTTGGTAAGATGCCAATTCCAGTATTTATTTATTATTGTTTAAATTTTTCCTGCAGAGTATACTCTCTCAGAATTGCAATTAGCTCTTTTTTTTCAAAACATAAAACTAATAGAAAACAATATTAAATACCCTAAATTATAAACCCCTAAATTATTACCCTAAGTAAACTTTTGATATCGAGTACCCCACTGCTCATTTCTTCTGCTGTTGGTTTTTAATTTTGAATAGTTTTCGTTACCCTCATTCAATGATAATATAATGAATTATAATAAAATTTAGATTAAGTTACTCGAACGAGGAGATCTATTAATAAGAATTTTATCGATTTAAATGAGACATTTTTCAGATTGATTGAATAATCCCTTTTTTGAGACATTAAGAAAAAAAATCTGTTTTTGCATAAAACCTATCATATCTATAAGGGATAATTCAATCGACCTGTACTTTGTCTCATTTGACTCAGCTAGATAAAATACGAATAAAAGGAAAAATCAAAAAATTTTATAAATTACCTCCTCTCTTAAAATAAATTTTTTCACCCACTAAAATGTTGGGGATTATCCAGACGTCCAATTCCACTGCCAAGACGAATTCATAAACTAAGCTTCACGAATAGATGAATTTTGTCTTTTTCGAACACGAATGTTGGTTTTACTTGTACTTTTACTATAATGTTTAGTAACCATCACTATAAACAACAAAAGCTTGAAACGCTCCAGACTAGGTTTTATTGAGACCAGAGCGTATGTAGGTTCTAGGCTATTGAATAAGGAATAAGTCCACTGGTGTTATAATAATTAAAATAAATTGTCTATATTAAATGAGGATTCATTGAAGTAATAAGTAATGTCTTTAACTATAATATTCTTCGGATACCTTCTTTTTTATCCAATCTAGCTTATGAAGTCTAGTGGTAATATTTTATTTTCCTTGAGTTAACAAATACGTTGGCCTTGGTGTCCGCTGTCGGTGTCACTTCACATCCGGACGTACGGTATCGACACTATGTATAATTGCAACTACCCTTTCCTACTCAGGTGAGACTCGACGTCCTCCTTATCACCTGCTTGCGGGACATGCGCAGTCGTCGGCGTACAACACTGACTAGGGCCTTCGCATTTGCCTTTGGTACCGTTACAAAGCCCCTCCTGACCTTTGGATGGTTGATGGGTACATCCAAATGGTCATCAAAATTATGGCTAAGAAATGATAGTTTACTTGTAGTTCTTAAAACTGAATGTGATGAATGTGCTGTGTCTGGCGAAGTCGGTAGTATCTTCCTTACTAAGCTACTTCAGTTTGATCGGTTTAAAAGACTAAGCGTCAAAATACTCGCTTTTAAAAATTGAACAATGATTTTACTATAAGTTTAAGAACTAAATCATGTAATAGCCTCAAAACAAAATAAAAATTATCGCACCATGATAAAAAAAAATCTATATGATAAACAATACTTCGTAATTGGTGCGGTATGACTGATAATATTTAGTATTCCCTTTAACAGGTATATTATAATACATGTTGGTATATATATATTATATATATCTATATATAAAATAAATCAAAACAATAATCTTCATGAAATTAAAATAAATTTACGAATATGATACAATCATAATCAGTTATTCTAAATAAATCAAAAGGTCACTCTTTATAAATGGAAAGAAAATAGTTTTCAAAACAAATACAAATTCTGGTATTTTTAGAAATAAAAGGTTCACTTTATATTGATAATAAATAATAATAATCATAATTTGCAAATAAAATAATATTGCCTAAGATCAAAGATGATTATTTGTCTTGTTTGTTGTCTTTGAATCTTGAATGAAAAAAATTAATTTACGTTTCTGACAAATATTGTTTCAAGTGAGATATATGATGAACTCCTTTGTTTATATTAGTATTTTCATCTACTAGTTCATATGAATCTTCCCCGACAATCCGTTTAATAACATAGGGGCCTTGATAAACTGCTAAAAGTTTACCCACTATTTTCTCTTCAGCATTTGATACATTTAATGCTTTCACTAAGACTCGTTGACCCAAATTAAATTTTTTAAAATATTTTTCTTTACTCCATCGACGCCGAGAGTTTCTTTCCCCTTGCCTTTTCATATTACCTTTTGCCTGCTCCATTACTAAGTGGTAATCTAAATCTTCTCTTAAGTCCGGTATCCACGAATACCAAAATCTTGTCGGCTTATTTCCAAGATGCAATTCTATAGGCGTATATCCTGTAGCATCATTTGTTATCTCATTTAACGTTGCTTCGATTTGGGGTACCCATTTCCACCATGCATTATGTTTATGCCTAGTTAATACCCTAAGCATTCTTCCGATTTCCCGGTTATACCTTTCAACAGGATTCGCTTCGGGATGTCTAACGCTGTTTAAAGTTAAATGAATTCCCTCTGATTTTAATTTATCTAACCACACCTTGCTGGTAAACTGTGTTCCTCGATCACAAATAATGCGTTCCATTTTACCGTAGCGGGGAATATACTCAGAGAATATTTTCTGAATCACGGCGCGAGTAGTGGCCTTTCTTAATCCGTAAATCTGAATAAATTTACTAAAAACGTCTAGGACCACTAAAGCGTATTTTATGCCGAATTGAGATGATACCAACGGTCCGTAAAAATCAATGCTTACGATTTCATTTTTTCGTGTCNGAAGTAATAAGTAATGTCTTTAACTATAATATTCTTCGGATACCTTCTTTTTTATCCAATCTAGCTTATGAAGTCTAGTGGTAATATTTTATTTTCCTTGAGTTAACAAATACGTTGGCCTTGGTGTCCGCTGTCGGTGTCACTTCACATCCGGACGTACGGTATCGACACTATGTATAATTGCAACTACCCTTTCCTACTCAGGTGAGACTCGACGTCCTCCTTATCACCTGCTTGCGGGACATGCGCAGTCGTCGGCGTACAACACTGACTAGGGCCTTCACATTTGCCTTTGGTACCGTTACAAGCTTAAGAATATAATATAATGCAATTTATTTATAAAACTAGGGACATGGTATATTGGTCATAAAATATAAGCTTCCCTGTTTTTTTTAGGAACAGTATCTTTAACGCTTTTAGAGTTCTGTATGAGGTACGAAAAGAACTCTTATAACGGCTCTGTCTGTCTGTCCGTTGGCATATTTCAATTCATAATCTACTTAAGCTAAGAACATGAAATTCGGCACACAGATGCATCTAGGTATTTGTGACCACTGTACACTTTTTGGAGTTTTCATACTTAATAAGTTCAAGATGGCGGACAATCCGGTGAGCGACAAAAAAAACTAACGTTTTTAGTCACAATTGCATGCCATTAATCTATTTAAAGGTCTTGAAATGTAGAAAAAGAACATGCAACTATTAAAATCGATTATCGTACTTACGTTAAGCGTGCTTTACATGCTTCACTATGGCTTTATCGAAGCACCCGAGAAACAGAAAAGGAGTGTTGTTAAAGAAATCCTTTTGATACTTTTGGTAAGTTTTCATTCTGAAAAATCTTTTCTAAAAACGAGAAATTCTCTAACAATACCTTTAGGGTTTCAGAAGATTAAAATCCTAGGTTATCTTCGAGTTCGAAATAATAATCTTATCAGGGTTCCGACGCCATCCAATTTCCCCAAAGATTTTAACACAGACTACCCACTCAAGAATAGGGATTCCAGACCTCACTACTATTTCTTCTTTTCTTTTACCTTACAATTTCATTTCATCAATCCTTGATTCTGAAGATTGTTTGTGAAGATTAGAAAACTCCACAATTATACACCTCTATAATCTACTGTCTGTACAGCTTCAAGTGAACACGCTTTTTAATTCTTATTGCAATCTAAAAAATAATCACTTGAAGTTATAACTAAGCTTTAAAGGTTGCTAGTTACATGTTCCGTTAAGCAATCTCATTTTAGCTAAAACCTTTTTTTAAAAAATCTCATTCTCTTGGTCGTAGTAAACACGAAGAAGAAAATTATTATGATACGACAAATTTCTTTTGACATTTCAACTGATTTTCTCGTTTTATTAAAGTTGTTAGTACTATTTCAATAAAATGTCAGTTTAACCGTCTTTTGTCTGAGCAGAATTTTTATTGCATCTTATATTTTAAATTCTATTTCTAGCTATATACGCTGACGCTATCTTATGGATAGAATCAGCCTTTTATTGTATGATAGTTATCAATTCGTAGAGTAGTCGAGTTTATTAAGAAATTACATATTTCGTCCGTTCAGTGCTGCTACCTACTATAGTGAATAATTAGAGAAGACTGGACGTGACCCGGACTGACACAACTTGCTTGATGACTAGTTAATGTCATAATGCAAAGTGTTTTTTTAAAAAAATGTCTGCCTGTCATTTTTTGGTCTGTCAGACGCATTGAACTTTAGCTACTGGGCATATTTCGATTAAATTAACTCATACACCCCTAGGCAAAATTTAATTTCGGGCGCTTATCCATTATAGATTCCGACGATTTTGAATAAATAAAAAAAATTCTAAAATATAGTCCTATAATACGAATATAACCTTAAAAAATTTAGAAATATTTTTTTTTCTCTATAAGAGTTAACAAATAATTATTTTTTTACAAAATTGTTATTTTTCTTCACTTATTTTATTATATTTGAGCTAGAGGAATTTTCCACACCCTTAAAATACATCCGAGATCAGCTATAAAAGTCAACAAAATGCAACAACAATGTGGTTAAACATGTGGTGAAAAGCCAGAGATATAATAATGAAAACATAACAACCATTTTACATTATAAAAAATAAATATGTGTTTTTGTTAAAACATACATGACTGTAAGTATTTACAAATATATTGTTAAGTGCGGTGGTTGTATATTAGGTAGTGAAATATAGTGAAGCACTCAAGTTAGTAAATATGCTTTTTACCCCGAAAAATGATTACCTATTATTTGTTTTCGTTCTTTTCACATCTCTCTTTTTAAAAACTTCTAAAAGACACTTCAATATCGCATTTATAAAAAAATAGGTGCTTCAGATGCAATATTTTTTCCCTTCATTCATTATTTATTTTATAAATAAAAAAATCATTATGCACTACAATATTATACAGTATAATATTGCTACATGTGCTTATCCTGTTATTGTTTTTGTATTGATGTTTTTCCTTACTATTTATCTTTTTTATAATCATTGCCGGTACCTCTTTAGATTTTCGCTCCTCTATGTGTTTTATTATTTTTTTTTTTTAAATATAAATGACTAACAAAATAAATCTTCTGTTTTTATAAGGGGAATATCAGTCTAAAGAAAAACATTCCTTAGAACTTCTTTAGATTGTTACTCCCCTCTATTTTCTTTATAAGGGGACTAACAATCAAAAGAAGTCCTTAAATCAAATGTATACATACATTACTTTTAACTAAATAAGAATTAAGACAACGTGATTTTTCGTCTAACGTACTTTGGGACAAAGGAATATCACTCTTCTATTTTTGTAAGGGGAGTAACAGATTAAAGAAGAACATTATTTGACCTTCTTTTGATTGTTACTACCTTCTGTTTTTTCTATAAGAGTAATAACAATCTAAAGAAGTTTCTCATTGCCTTTATTCCAATTAACTAAATTACAATTAAGACAAAGTGATTTTTCGTCCAATGTACTTTGGGACAAAGGAATATCACTCTTCTGTTTTTTGTAAGGGGAGTAACAGATTAAAGAAGAACATTGTTTTACCTTCTTTTGATTGTAACTCCCATTTGTCTTCTCTGTAGGGGAGTAACAATGTAAAGAAGTGCCTCATTGCCTTTATTCCAAACCATGACAACTATTACGTTACATCATTAAATTTTAGTGTATTTCTTCTACTTTGGAATTGTTTTTTAAGAAAACATTTCTAATGGATTAATTTTATTCCCGTCATTTCAAGTCTAGGCTAATCCTTAGTATTATCATTTATGTATCAAGTTAAAAAAAAGTTATAACTGTTGCACACGTGGGAACCTCAAGTTGGCTTTCAAAGCTTGCTTAATTGAAAACTTTTTTTCACCTTTAAAATTCCATCAATAATTGAAAAAATAGTGAGCTTTATTCAAGATAATGATGTATCAAGAAACTTAAATTATAAGCGAGGTAGAAAAAGTTATTTCTCAGTTTACTTTCCATAGATAAATGATTGGTTTTCTTTATTAAATTATTAAATTGATGAAAATAAATAAATTGAAGTCCTAACAAAGTTTCTTTTCTGTTTTGAGCTTAAAGTTTTTTAATTGTACTCTATTTTTGCAATACAATTTAAAATTAAAGGAAAAACTTCGTTGTCTCTATTTGTTATAAGACTTTTTTTCCTGAATATTTCCTCTAAGTCATCCTGAAAATCAATTATAATTTATTGAATACTGAAGGTTGAAATCCTCTTTCTTGAGTGGTAGTTTGTGTTAAAAGTCTTTTGAGGAAATTGGATGGCGTCAGAACCTTGATAAGATTATTATTTCGAACTCGGAGATAACATGGGATTTTAATTTTGTAATACACAAAAGGATTTATTAGCGAATTTATCGACATTAAAAGAGCTTTTGCAGAAGGGAAACTTCTCAATAGTATCAAATAGGATTTCTCAACAACTCTCTTTTCCGCATATTAAGTATTAAGCCATATTAAATGAATTTAAGGACAAAATGTTGGAAACGATATCACCCAAAAAACTAGGAAACCCTGGCAAATAATTTTATTTCTCGCAAAGAATTCCGACGATTTTGATTAAAATAATCTGCCAATAAGAGTGGCAAATAGCTTCCTCGCGTCTATTTCTTATAATTTAATGATTTTATACTTTTAAAACTCTCTATCATCCACTCTCTTTCATTTCCCCCCGTTATTTATTTTTTTATTTTTTTTTAATTTTTTACTTGTATTTAAGTATTAATTTAGCAAAATTTTAAGAGCGCAGACGGTTGAAATTTACATGTGGGGCTATCTACGGGGTACTTTAAGAGCGTAGACGGTTGAAATTCACATTTGGGGCTATCTACAGGGTACTTTCGACGAATCATCAACAATTCATTAAAATCAGATAAGTACGTTTGATGAAGTAGCTGTAAATAAATGTATGTTAGTGCGCATATGGAAGAAAAAATTGTGCATGAAAATGAAAAAAAAAAAAAAAAAAAAAAAAAAAAGGAATAAAAAATGTTTCCTGATGTCTGAACGGATTTCAGTCTTGGAATTTTTGATATCGGAGACGAAATATTTTGGTTCTTCAGAACGATCGCGCTTAGTACTATTGTAATAGTATATATTACTTAGTACTATGTAATACACTTATGTACTATAGTAATAGTACATTACGCGTCTAGTGAGAAAAGTAGCATTTTGCATGAGAGTGTGGAGTTTTCACCCGTAGCAAGTGTAGTAAAACCACACGAGCAAAGAAAAATACGAGTTGCGTACCTTATCTACGATTATTGGATTTTAATAATAAATACAGAAAAAAAACACTTATTTTAATTAAAAAAACTGAAAATTAGTTTTGTTCTAGTGCGGAAATAAATAAGAATTAAGAAACGCGCATGCGCAATGAATATAACTACAAAAAGAATCACTTTCTACGCATCTAAACAGAGATGAAATGTTTATACAGTCTACCAGTGGTAGATAAAAGTGATTATATTTTTTTATATTATTTTCTCTTACTCATTCTTAATAATCTTATTCTAGGATAGTGTTTTTGGAGAATTTTAAAAGCATTAAAGTTTTTTATTTTATTCCAACTCTGGACTCTGGTACGTTAATCTTTTGGCCGTTTGAGCCTGTCTAACACAATATAGTTAAGTGCTTGTGTTAGTATGATGGTATCTGTAAACCACCATTTTCTAGGTTTAAACACTAACATATTATCGCTCTTTCGCTCGGTTAGATGTTCTAGCTACCGGGGTTAAAAAGCTACTAATTCCTCATCCTTTAATGACCAAAGTTTTCAAATGAGTTATAAAATAAGTCAAACAAAAAGCTTAACCATTTAATTTATAAACTTAAATAGGGGTGATATAATTAAACAGAGTACTATTTTNAAGCATTTTCTAGTTTTCCATGTATTTTGGCTTGCAAAATACATTATTTTGTTTTACATATTTTGGTGTTAAAATTAGTTGAGTAATTAATAAAATTTTAAAAAAAAGAAAAAAAAAAAATTTTTTTAAATCACCTCTGGTAAGGACAAAGAAGAGTCGATCCTTTCAACTCAAGCCAAAATAAAGCAACCGATTGGAAAAAATAGTTCTATATTATTGATTTATAATTTTTTTTTTTTAATCTACAGTAGGTACATATATATTATAGATAAAATTCTTACATTTTCAATAAGTTTCGAGCAAATCCAACAAAATAGGAATATTTCTCCACAGCATGTCAACCAGAAAGTAGCGTATTTAGATGTTTTTAAATATTGGTCAATAGGATCCGGTGTTGCATCTGCTGGTTTCTATAAATACATAATATAGGACTTAAAACTTCTAAACTTATAGAAAGGGGGGGGGGGGGAACCATACATATACATAACTTCTTGGTATTTCCTTATTGCTGCAGTCGATGTTTTTAATTTTTATGACCTTCTTCAGGAAAATCCATTTTTTTCTTGACGAACGAAACCTAGATTTAATGTAATCAATGTAATTACATTATAAGAATGATTATAGGATAATAATGTAATTTAAAATATGTTTTTGGTACTTTCTAAGCTTTCCAGTTTCCAGTTTGATCCAACAATGGTTCTTGCTAGCTCATACTTAAAGAACGAATATTATAGCCAGCTCAATAACTTTAACTGATAAAATAACAGTTATAGAAACTGTTAAAATTTACGTGACTACTTATAATCCTTTGTCGCTTATATTAATAGGTGTACTTATGTAGGTTTTATAGATATTTGATGTACACGCATAATTTATTGATTATAAATCTTAAGTTTCCAATGACAAAGTCTGTCTAGATTTTTTTTTAAAAGCTAGATCTTGTAGAAGGATATCGCGAATGAAATTGTGTGAGTTCATTTTTATTTTTACTACGCTTTTATTAACTTGGTTTCTTGTTTGTTTGCTTGTCCGGTACAAATCTTGCAATCAAATATTAACTAACATCCCGAGTAGCTAGACATTTGAAACTTTCAGAACACAATGACAATGCATTATTTTAATACTTTTAGTAATTTTTCAGCAGAATTTAATTCGTTTTCAGCAAATTTGCTGANAAATGTTATAATTATTTTTGTGTAAGTTGTGCTAATAATGGTGCGAAGGTTTCCTGATAAACTTTACTTAAGTTAAGATTAACATTTTAACTCTTCCCTAAACAATGTAATGTTTTTATTTTTATTTATTTATTTATTTATTTATCTATTTTATTTATTTTATTTTTTTTTCAGAAATCCAACCTTACTTCTCTTTAATTAGATCTATAAATCTAAAATCTATAGAACAAAAAATATAGAACAAAATCTATAGATAAAATGATCGATGTGTTGTAACACCATCGATAATTTTATATTTCAATGCAGGAAATGTATTCTAGTATGCATGTTATAATATCATATTATGATATACATATGCAATTTGGAGAGTTACACAATAATTATTTATAAGTTTTTGGTAGTATTCATACTAGAGAACGTTTAAATTTTAATTTAAATCAAATTATAATTACTATTTACAAAGGGAAACAGACAGAGAAAATAGACTTCAGCGCCGTGACGCGAACCACGGTTCTCCCCATCATTTCCAGTGCGGGCGCTCTAACCATTAAGCTACACTGAAGAATAATTTCCTCTGTCGATAACGATACCTAATCCCGAATTAAGCTTTCAAATTTTTCTTCAATGATGGGGAGATCCGTGGTCCGAGTCCCGGTCTATTTTTCTCTGTCTATCTCCCTTCGTAAATAGTAATTATTATTTGATTTCAATAATTATTTCGGCTTCCGATGCCAGAGTATTTTAACTATTCCAGAGTTGACCACGCAGTCTGAAATTGTATACATCAAACACAATTGTATACATCTTCAACTTGAACTTGTTTGTTTACAAAACTTTTGTAATAATATAGATAGATATTTAGGTAGGTATATTAGGTTTAATTGTAGTTAACTTCCGTCGCTTAGAGGGCGAGAGGGGGGATGGAATAGACTCAGCTATAATCCCCTTGATCTGATAGGATTGTGTGAACAGCACTGTTTTAAGTGTTGACTGCTTTTAAAATGCAAGATGTTCTCTCGAAAAATAGACTTTTTGTTGACAGTACTTTTTTCTTAGTACAAGTTCTCTTCTTATACATAAATTTGCTTCTAACGTTTATTTACATATTGCTGTATTTATAGGAATTACCTTATTTTATATACACTTGCACGTTATTTACATATTGTCATTTATTTAAGTTGATATAAAAATGCTTAATTTTGATGTTTTAAGCAGCACAGTATATTCGAAACAAAACGCCCAACTTATATTTTATAAGAGAAATTTTGAGATATTTTAAAATATGACATGCAAAGGATTTGTCTTTGTCATTTAAAATTAAAGAAGAAAAATTGGGAGTTAAAAAGGTACACTTTTTTTCTTCAATATGTTTTTCTGTGTGTTTTTAAAAGTATAAAAGCATGTAAAAATGTAAGGCTTAACGTAACGTGATAATAACAATGTGCTGTCACAAATAAAACTTTTTACTATGAAGTATCACTCTTGCTTTTCCACTCGGATAAATTTATGTAAATTACTTACTTTGAGGTTCAACTGAATTAGAAGGGTTAAAACATAGGGGTAAATATATATAGTGAAATATGCTCATGCCTTCCTTGAATGTAGAGAGAGATTAAAATTTGCGTTCCGTTCCCATATAAAATAATAATTAATATAAAAATACCATTTTTGAAAACTGGGCTTATTTTCAACTGTATTCTTCACCTTAATTGTTTCCACGTGCAATATTTGGGGAAGACTGAAGAACGGCAAGTGGTTCAAAATTAGGGTAACGGAAACGTCCGATGAAACTTACAAAGCAAAGTGATATAAGACCAGTAAAAATTATAATGTATAAGGTAAAAATGATGTTGTATAAGGTAAAAATGATGTTGTATAAGGTAAAAATGACTTTGTATAAGGTAAAAATGATGTTGTATAAGGTAAAAATGATGTTGTATAAGGTAAAANTTTTTTTTTTTTTTTTTTGCACGGGTCGAGTATTTTAGTATTAGTAGCCACGGTCGAGTAATTTAGTTTCGAGTAATATAAATTTAATAAAAACAAAGTGTCCAAACGAGTCGAGTACTATATTACTAAACTACTCGATCCGTGCAAACTAGGCTTTTGATTACTTAGATAAGTTTTATTGAGGAATACAAATTATACTCACAGCAATAAAGGTTTCTAGTTCGATATCGGCAAATCCCATAGCAGTTATTGGATTTGTAGGCCAAAGTGTAGACATGCTAAGCAGAATTATTTTTCTGTACTTAGGATCATTCTCATACCAATTACTTTGGTACAAAGCAAAATGAGTACTTTCCCTCTGAAACAGAATAGATTACGCATTAAAATTAGTCCTTAGAGCATAATTAACTAATATTGCTAATAAAAGGAAGCTGGTTTTCCAATAAAGATAATGTTTTTGAGGCTGTGAATAAGTCCGTCATTTCGCTTGCTTTGGGGCCTTAGCTGAACTGATACTTAAGATTCAATCTCGATTTCAGATTCGCGAATTTCGAGCCAAGCCACTCTTAGGTGATGTAAGTATATTGGAACCGATACAATACCTTATTTAGCTGCAAAAGTATATTACGGGATTGTTAAGCAGAGCTTATCTTAAATGCAATTCTCTTGAGTGTCTATAATTATAGAACTGATCTTAGACATTTAGTTCAGATTTTATTTGCTCCGATTCAACATTAAAATGTTCTTTTATGGCAGCATACAAGTTTTTCAAATAAATTTAATTACTGTTAAAGTGTACCATATTGAAGAAAATGTATTAATAAATGCTCATTTCTTTTTCCCATTTATTTTAGTTAGTTGTCTCTACCGCTCTTGACTCACGATTATGCTCTAATAAAAATCAGAGAACCCCGGTAAAAATGATGTTGTATAAGGTAAAAATGACTTTGTATAAGGTAAAAATGATGTTGTATAAGGTAAAAATGATGTTGTATAAGGTAAAAATAATGTTATATAAGGTAAAAATGAGTTCGTTTAAGGTTAAAATGGGGTTGTGTAAGGTAAAAATGTCAAATATTATTTTTATATGAAAAGAGGTTGAAAATCAGTTTCTTTTTAGTTACTGTTTTAAAAATGTAAGTTTATAAACCTTAAAGTAATTCAACACTTATATTTCATTTCTTATTTTATTAAGATATAATATTATACTACAAATCTACATACTAAAAATACTACGGTGATAATATTTTATCAGCGGAACCATTTATCTGGAATCATTTCCCCACTGTTTCTCGTAGGAACGTGTAGAAAGTGTAGGACATTCTGACGACCTACAAACATACAACAACGACAAGAATTTCATTAAACTTTACTACCCATTTTAGATAAAGCCTTCTTTATTAAATACCCGACATAAATTTTATAAAATGTAATGACATTTATTGCTCATTCCATTCCTAAACACGTGAGTCCATTTACTAATATCAAAGCTGCATTCTTTTCTTTGCACGAGAATTTAAGTATATTTAATCCGGCTTTTAATTTATTGCTATTTATACAACTCTAATGGTCTACAAAAAGATGTAATTTTAATTATCAGGTATGTATGTTGTCCAACCTAGATAAGGAGAACATGTATAAAAGGGGAATTTCTGTCCAAGGATAATGTACTTAAGTAGGGTTTTAGTTATAAAAGTAAAGAAGTTATTTAATTCGAGATTGTGGGTAAATATACTTAGTTTATTGTCATCCTAAAACTGAAATTAATTTTATAAATTTTAATGTTCCTCTTTCCATTACTTGTAATTACTTTATATTTTTTTAGTAGAGGTTAGTTTCATTAACTAACTAAACGATTTAAGAGGTTAGTTTGTGGGAGTAAAAGTTTGAGTTTTAGAGATGATGATTTATCATCAGAGCAATCTTTCAGGGAATCTGATCATCATCAACAGTCTTAAGTTTTCATACATTCATTTTATAAAGATGAAAGTTAGAAGAGGTAAAATATAACTTTTATAAATTTTAGAGAAAACGCAACTCAGCTGTTTAATGTTTTTTTTTTTTGTTTTTTTTTTATTATTTCAAAAGATCATAGGAGTGCGAGTGGAACTTCTTTAGACTGTTATTCTCCTTATAAAATTAAACGAGGGAAGTAACAATCTAAAGAAAGTGCACGGAATATTCTTCTTTAGACTGTTACTCCCCTTTTAATAAAGTTTGATATTCCATGTCCCAAAGTATATTTGACTAAAAATACTTTTGTCTTAATAGTATAAGTTGATTATAAATAGAAATGTTTTAAAGAACAAGCTTTTGTTCGTACTCTTCTCAGCAAACCCTTTAATTTGATACCCATATCATGTGTGTACTTAAAATTCGCCATCTTGAACTGCCCGCCATATTGGATTTAGAATAAATTCACTTAGCCAATCANCGGGCAATATGGCGGGTGACTAAAAAAAAGTTTTTAGTTACCATGGCATGTTATACATCACTTTAAAGGTCTTGAAGTGTAGAAAAAGAATATGCAACTATTACACTATATATTTTAACTAAGTCGTACAGAAACCGGCGATTGTCGCCTCACGTACTTACGTGAAGCGCGCCTTACTTGTTTATAAATAAGAGATTAACATTAATGACAGCAAAACAGAAAATATATCGATTACATTATTTCAAATATATCGATGGCACGGTTTAAAAAAATTTAAAAACGTAGTATATTAAAAGCTCTTTTTATCTTGCAATTATTATTAAATCTTCTTTTAACTTATTTTTTCAAAAAAAAAGAAGAAAATTATAACCCAATAACTTACCAATCATCATATAATGAGGTTTAATGATAGCTATTAGAACCCAAAATAGAGGGAAAATTAGGTCATGAAAAGTTGTCTCAGTCGGTCTAATTACGCGAGGAATTTTTACTCCTTAGAATTACTTTTAAATTTAAATGTATCCGATGGTCCTTGCGCTTTCTGCTACTGTATCTTATTAGATTAACCCTTTTTTAAAATTTACTTAATACATATTTTGATTCATATCCCTTAAAAACAACGGACATAAATAATTTTAATTATTTAATTAACAATTATCTATCCATAAAGCGACGGAAGATGCGCAATATCATGTTAAGCTACGCGATCAAGCCGCTTGATCAAAACAGCGCGTCAAGCAATAGTGTCAGAAATAATCCTCAAACCTTGATTTAACGTTCTAGTTGATGTTTTTAATTCCTTAGAAAAGCGTGTACTACCCTTAATATGCTTCCAATACTGGGTACGAAGTGTTGTGACCACATCACGATACCTATCGTGATGTGGTCACAGGAAGACCTAGAACTTCAAAATTAAAGCAATCAAGTTTGTTCCTTGAAAAGTAATCAGGTTTAGAAGACACAAACACACTAAATCTAGTTAGTAAAGTTATCACTTATAAGGCCCCCGTAAAATAATTAGAGAAAGTAATTCATTCTATCTTAATTGATAATTTGTACAAGCATTTTCTAGTTTTCCATGTATTTTGGCTTGCAAAATACATTATTTTGTTTTACATATTTTGGTGTTAAAATTAGTTGAGTAATTAATAAAACTTTAAAAAAAAGAAAAAAAAAAAATTTTTTTAAAACATGAGACTGTAATAGAATTGAATGTGTGATCCTCTTTCGGGACAAATATTAGCTCGAGACGAAATTATACATTTTTTTTTTTTTTTTTTTTTTGCACGGGTCGAGTATTTTAGTATTAGTAGCCACGGTCGAGTAATTTAGTTTCGAGTAATATAAATTTAATAAAAACAAAGTGTCCAAACGAGTCGAGTACTATATTACTAAACTACTCGATCCGTGCAAACTAGGCTTTTGATTACTTAGATAAGTTTTATTGAGGAATACAAATTATACTCACAGCAATAAAGGTTTCTAGTTCGATATCGGCAAATCCCATAGCAGTTATTGGATTTGTAGGCCAAAGTGTAGACATGCTAAGCAGAATTATTTTTCTGTACTTAGGATCATTCTCATACCAATTACTTTGGTACAAAGCAAAATGAGTACTTTCCCTCTGAAACAGAATAGATTACGCATTAAAATTAGTCCTTAGAGCATAATTAACTAATATTGCTAATAAAAGGAAGCTGGTTTTCCAATAAAGATAATGTTTTTGAGGCTGTGAATAAGTCCGTCATTTCGCTTGCTTTGGGGCCTTAGCTGAACTGATNTTCACTAGTCGAAAACTCCGCTACAAATAGGTGTTGATGAAAAGATTGATGGGATGCTTGATGCGCCCTAAGGTGGCTTGATAGTGTAGGGGCTGCTTTAGTTTTTATTTATTTATTACAGTAAGAAATTAAAGTTAATCTTATGTTATTTGTCTTTTTATTTATTCATAGCCATAAGTAATATTTATCATTGTTATTATGTTTATAGTATGATTTTTACCTGTGTCAAAATCGTCAAGAGGCACAATTCAAATAGCACGCAAACAAACGTTACTAAAAGTATCGGTCCAAGAACGTTTGCTAATATTGAATGGTATCTGA
The DNA here is from genome assembly GCA_001010745.2 of Gerris buenoi. Taxonomy (NCBI): domain Eukaryota; kingdom Metazoa; phylum Arthropoda; class Insecta; order Hemiptera; family Gerridae; genus Gerris; species Gerris buenoi. Next base: position 603,036 of record KZ651209.1, read on the forward strand.
AAATGCGTGAAAAATATTAAGGTGTTAATATATACATATTTAAAAATTGAACAAAAATACCTCCTTCCTTTTACAACAGTTAAATACTTCAGTGCTTCTATTGGCGAAATATAGTACCTACTATAAAGTAAAAAAAAAAAAAAAAAAAAAAAAAAAAACGAGCTACCTCCTGTCACAATTTTCATGTCGGTTTTTTGGGCGACAGAAATTTTTCTTGCCCCCAGCCCAAAAACATATTAATGTCTATATTAAAATTGATTTCATCTACGATTGATACCAAATATAAACATTGTATCTCTGTTTAGATGAAAGTGATTCTTTACGTACTTGTTATCATTATGCGTGAATTATGGGCGTTTCATAATTCCTCCTTATTTCCTGCCCTAGAGCAGTAAAAAAGAAGAATCCTTCTCCTTAACGCGCGATTAGCAAGTTTGTTTACATTTAACAAAACTAACTTACTGTTTGTTTAATTAAAGTAACTGTTTATTTCGAGCTTTTATTGAAAAACAATGATTGATTTATGTCACTATGACGAAATTGAGGTGAATAATACGCCTCCCGAAATAATTAATTCGGCACAAAATACAAATAATGAATTAATGTCATCTTTATCAAAAGAGAAATCCGAACTTAAATACAGAAAGTTTATTATATATTTTATTTCTGTATTTATTATTATTTTTTACTTTTCCTCACTACTTATAGTAGNAATCTAAAGAAATACCGGTTAAAGAGAAGCCGGTTAAACCAGCTCGTAATGTATTTGTTGGGAAACATGAGTAATTCATGAACTTAAATTTTCTTCCAATCTAATCCAAGCTAAAGTTTAGTGGATAGCGGAATCAAATCAAACCGTGCGATGTGAAAATTAGAATTTTATAACTGGATAAAAGTTGTAGAATAATCAAAGTTGGTAGTTCAGGATTTATTGGAATTCTTAAAAAAAAAAAATAATAATAATATAATCGAAAAAGTTTTGTCTTGTCGAGTAGATAGATCTCATCCTGAATATTAATAATGAAAGTAAAAAAAATACAATTTCATTTGTTCCACCGCAAAAAACAAAAACAAAAAAATAAAAATAAAAATCAAGTGTAAATATGTCTGTCGCTATGATTATAAAACTATGTTTAATTTGTTATTTCTGTTTATAGACGTATTACGCAGCATTAGACTGTTAATTTAAACTTTAGGGTACATTAACATGGAAGGTCGTGCATATAAATTCTATTATTTTAAAGACGTGGGCAACAATTTTCAAAGAAGATTGGCCAACTTTTTTTATCTCGATGTCACAAGAGTGAGCAATACCTCACCTCTTTGAAAAACTAAAGTCGGGTCAAGATTAGTATCAGAAAATTTAAAATAACTTATCTTTGAATTTTCAAAGGAGTTTGAACTTCTTAAATCAATGTTTGGTTGATGTTGTGAAACTACTATTGAATCATTCTTATTCTAGTCGAAAACATTGTGAAATCACTCGTTTTACTTCAAACACAAGAATGCTGACAATAAAGACAAACACGACTAAATTCAATTCTGTGTCAACTCTGTCACTAGAGTGTTTATCTAACCCTACGATTTCATTTGTTTCAACAAAACGTGATAGAACTCTAGGAAAACACATGGCTAGTAAATCTATTTCTGTTTTTATGGTGTCACCAAAAGCAAACAATAACTCAATTATAAAATAAATTATGTACAAATGTTAACGTAAGAAGTAGTAGTAGGAGATCCTAATACTAGTACTAGATGGCTAGGACAAACCTCTTGTTCGAACATAATTAGGCTCTATTTTAAGCCAATTTTACTTGCCCTGTTGTGAGTTTCAGCCAGTTTAACCAGTTTAATATACCGCCGAAGTGAGTATGATTTGTTCAAATCAGAGAGTCAAAGTATTGGGTTCATACTTATGACTCTCTACCGCTCTTGACTCACGATTATGCTCTAATAAAAATCAGAGAACCCCGGGAGAAACCCCTTGAGAGTTACCTTCGCCTTGTTCCGCTCTTGATTCATAGATGTAAATCAGATCATGATGGTACAGGATTGAACCCACAATATTTGTGTGTCAACCTCGAATTAATTTATAGCCGACCAAACGGGACAAGGGCCTAAAGCAAAATCTGGCTATTTAACAAGCAGTTAATTGCATAGATTGACGCAAGCACTAGTTCTTCTCAACTTGCTTGGAGCAACTTTGTGGAGCAACTGCCAGAGAAGGGCTTATATATAGTAGTATTCATACTAGAGAACGTTTAAATTTTAA
>KZ651209.1:657362-671030 GCA_001010745.2 Gerris buenoi
TGTACCTTCCAGGTCCTTAATCCGCACCCCGAGCCTTAGGCCTCTTTCTCGTAAATACTTTAACAGACCCCCACCCACACTATTTTCTGTACTTATTACACCAGTTTCTTTTATTCGTTCGATGTAAAATTATTATTAAAATGACAAACTATTTTTTGATTGTTATTTTTATGAATATTGTTGTTATACAATTATAGATTATTTTAAATGAGCCGACAATATTTTTAAATTAAGCCATGGCATTGGGCTTAATTTTAAATTTAGAAAAAAAAAATTAAAAATGAAGTAAATTAATTTAGATATCTTCTTAGATAAGTTAAAATATTTATTTGAAGACCAAAAAATCAAAACATTTTTTTTTTTTTGAATAAATGTGGTTGCCTTTATTTCGAGATGTGTAGTCATCGCCGTTGTCGGGACACCACTTGATTATATAAATTATTAAAACACCAGTGTGTTATTTTTAAATAAATGATTAAACAACCAGTGTGTTGTTCTTTAGTATGTACTAATTATCATTCTATTTTTAGTTTCTTCTTTTGACCGACATAAAACTTTTATAGGATGTTTTTTTCTTTTTTTTTAATTATTATTATTATTATTATATTTTTTTCTTTCGTCTGGATTTTTTTAAAGCAAAAGCTGAGGGCTGTGAGCTGCTGATAACCAGCTCTATGTTTATCGCATAGCATTAAGTCGTATACATTGTCGAAGTCTGATTAAGAGAGGACAAGGGCATTGGAGTGATAACGGAAGGGAAATTGGTTTTGATATCATAAATCGCTATTCAACTGTATGACAGCTTTCCTTTTTTAAAAGCTATTCTACGCGGATCGAGTTTTTATATGAGCTTTTGAAAGATTCTCATTTCAAACCTTCGAAAAAAATCATCATTTTTAAATGACAATATCACACCAAAATTTACACTTTTTTCTACCTAAATTAGGAATATATTTAATATCCCAAGATTTAGGAGTGAAATAATGGGCCTAAAAACCATCGATACTAATTGCGGAAGCCTGCAGTTGCGTTTTAGTATAAAAAATATTAAGTGATTCACTCTAGAACAGCTTATACAGTAAATTATAGCTTCTTTTCCTTTCCGGTGTTGCCAGTTACTTATACAGCGTCGCGGTCGGGGTGCATTTTGAAACTCCTTCCTCCTCCATCTCGGAAACCGATTTTCTCCTTTTCCTTCCAATCTCCTTTATGTAGCCCGCATCTTGATCTTACCTCTGGGTTTCCGACCTGTCTTGTCTCGCTTCCATAAATTGCCTGGGCTTTCAGTTCAGGAGCCCGAACTACCCTAATTGCCTTTTTCCCAGCTTTTTCCATTATGACTAGAGCTCCGCAAGTAATAGCTAATCGTTTAGATTGTACCACTCTTTACTCAAGTGGATTGTAATATATATTTACTAAGCTGACTATATAATGATAAACAAACAGAGTTTAATGGAACTAACCAAGCATCCCTATTATATAGGAGTTAAACAATTTGTACGAGGAAAATAAAAAAAAGTGCTTCAAGAGCAAATAAAATAAAAACGTGAGTTATATGCAGCAAGTATATAACTCACACCCGTGACCTGGTGAAGGGGCGAAATATCGACGTTATTAATAAATAATGTTCTGAACGTGGTATTCATTTGATATAAAAAAAACCTTGAGACCAAACGAACAAATAACGAATGGGAACGTAGTAATGATATATGAGATTTGGGAGTTATTGAACATTCAATTTATATGCTTCCATCAAGAAATCGTTTTTTGAATTTGTTTAAGCTTGCTATACAACCAAATGTTCCATGGAGTAGCATATTTAATTGCTTGGAATAGCTCTTGTTATTTATAGCCTTTATATATTATATTAGGTTACGCTTTTATTTTTAGTCAAATGGAAAGTTGATCTATAGAGAAGGAATGGTCTGATTTTATTTAATATTTCTCTGTATAATGCATATATAAATTCACCATCATACTAATCCTACCGTTAGTGACAATTTCCAACCCAACATTGTTTGGCTCTTGTTCATTGACAGCTCTTGTCGAGCATATTCTCCTCGATCAATATCAGAATCTAGGGCATATCCTATGATAATGTAACCCGAAGTCTACTTTTACGTATCAAGCCGTTTTATTTCTTGTTTCAAGGTAGTTATTGGAAATTTGTTGTGTCAAATAATACTGGTTGGTGTAAAATACTAGTAGTTACGAACATATTTTTCAAATTTGATTGCAATATTAAGTGATGCAAATCGTAATTAATACAAATTCAGCGCTCAATTTATTGGAGGAGTCAGTTAAAGGTAGCGGGATACTTGATTGTGATACTTGAATTGGGAGGAGCAGCTTGAAATATTGAAGTGACCAAACATCTTCTTTGTAATCTATAGTTGAGGTTGACTGTTTTAATGTTGGCAAAAATTGCTCTAAAAGCCCCCATACATGGTCAAACATATTGCGCAAAAATCATGTTTGTGCAAATATTTTGACAATGTATGGGCCTGCTTGATGTTTGCGCAAACATGATTTTTAACTAAATTTCCCCGACATCAGGTTTGCGCAAACTTTTGCACAAAATGTTTGATCGTGTATGGGGGCCTTAACAGTAGTTTGTTACCCACTACTACTCTACTTTAAGTAGAATCTAGAGGTTTGTTCTAACCAAGCACTGTACCGTCCGCGGGATCGTCACCGGCATGCGCAATAGATAAAAGCCGTTCCAAGCCGACTTGTGACAGTTTTTCTTCGTACCGTCCACGAAACTGTTCCAACCCCGGCAGGGATCGTTTGCGAACCGTTCACTGTACGATTCCAACGATCCTCTGACAATACCATGAACTGGTTTGTATGACATGGGCAGTTATGTCAATAGTTACAAAGATCAACAAGACGGTTTCCTAACTGTTAGGTTTCCTTGAATGTTTTTAATACAGTGCGAATTATAGCCCTAAACTCGTTCCAACCAGACATGATTTTATTACAGTACAATGTTAGCGCATGCGTATAAAACCTGTCCTAAACGATTTCCGAACGATCCGCGGGACGATACAAAGGACGGTACAAATAGCGGGGTTGGAACAAACCTTAGGTCATTTATATTTTTTACTAGTCTTTTAGAATTGATTATTTTATTAAAACAATTTTTTTTCTGTTTCAGCCAGAACAGCCTGTAACGGAGGATAAGAAGCTTGTGTTCAAGCTTGAACCTTTGATCAAAATGAACGCTGCTTCAGTTGAGCTCTCAGCACAGGGGATTCTGAACCAAGTTAGAACGGGAGTCATCAATAATTTTATCAATAAAGAATCAGTTTATAGACCTGTGAAACAAGTCAGTGAAAAACAGCCGCCAGATTGTCCATGGGTTCCAGTTGGATTAAGTAAGTTGAAATAGATTTAAATTTTAATGTACCATTATTTTTAGTAGTATAAAATTCTAGAATGTACCCAGTGGGATTACAATACAGAATTAAAGCTGCGAGCAAAGCAATTAAATTGTAAGCTGCTTAGGAAAACTTTACCGGAGGTGGATTAGCTATGACTCTAATTAGCCGCTATTAAAGCAAGCTTTTCCAAATCATCCAACCGCTTTTCCAACATAATCCATGGATCCAATATTTAGTAAGCTGCATGCTTGGATGAAACTATATTAAAAACAAAACTGCTTGCTATTGAACTAATGATATAGTTAAAGAGTATGAAGTTATGGTACACCACTAAGTCATATTTTTACTGCAATAGATTGAAAACATTAATGCTGAATGATTAATATGTCGATGAATTAAACTCTTGGGTTTAGTGACTATTAGTTGAAATGTCTTTTTACAGGTTTTGTGAAATAAATTCTTACAAATTTGAGTCGATTCTACCTCTTATACTAACCATATAGAATTATCCTAATATCAAACTTTAATTTCAGAGTTACTGTACTTTTACCTCGTAGTTTTGTGGAAAACTTTTTTAAATTCAAATTGTAGATGCATATAAATGTGAAATAGATAGTCAAGGTAGAAGTTAAGAGACTAAAGTTTAAATCTAATTCAGCATTTAAATGCGAGTATAAATCGACTTCTTCTCATGTAAATTTTTCTCATTGGTACTCAAGACTTTTATATACCTCTAGTAGTTAAAATTGGCTTTGAACATTTGAGTCACTTTTGATGAACTTGTTTATTCCTTAATTACATATACTGAGCAAACAAAATTTAATTAAATAAAGGTTATAATTTATTGACTATATTGAGCTCGTTTACTTGGATTGGATATAAAATTAACCCCAAAATTACTATGTGTAAATAATCCCTTATATAATTCTTTATTTTCTGTCTTTATCGTCCGATAGTCACCATGTCTATTGTCTTTATAGTTAATTAGGCTAAGGGATAGTATTACCTTTACAAACAAAAGTGTGATGATCCCCAAGTTCTTTGGACTAAACATCTCTGTGTTTTAATAGATGATATTAGAAAAAGGAATTCCTTGTAATTGATATACTTAAGAAGAAAGAGCGTCGACGGAGGTCATCTTAATAAATAAACACCTTGAGGAGAAACATAGCGTTCTCTTCCTTATGTCAGCTCTATTTCTGGCTGTCCCTTTAAGGACTACGTTTACAATGTAGGGTTCGGTTCAAACTGAACCGTTTCAGTTGGAGCAGATACATTATTAAAAGAAGGGACTGATTTTCAGATTTTCAATAATTCAGGCAAACAGGCCGCAATTTAAAAGTAAGAGCAAAATAACACCTATATTGCCTTGTCAGTAGATTTAATGACCATCTCTTTGAACTTCGCCTGTGCAAGTTCAGCATATGATCAAATTCCTCCAGTTTGATGAAAGGGTGCATGCTGGAGTCAACACTGACTGGAAGAGAAAATATTAATAAGCGGGGGGAAACCTCATTGTTGAAAGAAACCTGGTTCCTGATTCTACTATGAACAGTCTTACATTGGTCTTTAGCATTACAATGTTTTCTATACTTGGTAGACTATTTGAACTCTAATAGCAACTATTTACTTAAATCTATCTATATTTTATTAAATCATTTATTTTTTTATTTAACTCTACATCAATTTAACTTTTTCGCCACTTAGTGTTTATTTATAATCACTAATGATAGCTTTAAAGGAACCGATAGCTTCTTTGATAAATAAGCAACTATCATTTTACACGAAGAGACAGTTTGTGCTCATTATAAATGGTTAAGGGTTGGTAAGCAATTCAATTTTTAACGGCATGTCACCACTTCTAGTCGGTTACCCACCCACACCCATAGGGTACCAATCAAATGAGGTGTATGTTGCCAACATTTAATTGTTTACCCACCTGAAACTCGTTTACCTTAATTAGTACTAACCTAAATTAGTATCGGTTTTCATTACTCTTTCGAGGGTTGAGGCTTGAGGTTGCTTTAAAAAGACAAATTTCATAGTGTATTATTTTTTATCTTCTCTTTACTACTGAACTAGATTTTCTTCTGCATTATTATTTAAAATTTGATTTATTCTAATTTTTAAAAAATTACCTTTTCAGAGGGAAAACTGAATGTCACAAGGAAGGAGAAGATGCAAAGAGTGGGTCAAGGAGGTTGGTGGATGCCTCAGAATTGCAGCTCTAGGCATGCTGTAGCTGTTGTCATTCCCTTCAGAGATCGTCATACTCAGCTTGAAACTCTAATGGAATATCTTCATCCTATCTTGCAAAGACAGCAGATCAATTATAGAATATTCCTCGTTGAACAAGTTAGTTTTAATAGTTATTATTATATGTCAAAACTAAAATACAAAAAATAAATTAATAAAAATAAATTCTTGGGGGTTGGAGCCCACAATTACTTACAAGTATCTGCATGTACAATGTACCTGGCATATAAAAAGTACCTGCCAAGCCTAGCTGGGGCTTGCTGGCCGGTGCTTGCGCTGGCCACGAGACCAGCTGCTTAAAATTACTAATTTTTATGCATATTTTTGTGGAAAAATAAAGTAATACATTTAGATCTATATTTCAATTATTGCTAACGTTAAAATTTAATTTATTTTTTGTATTTTAATTATGACTGTCTTTTAATAATGTTAATGACCATTAAACTGAAATAAAGCTCAAGATGTTGGTACTACTTGTTATAAACTTAAATCTTAATTAAATTCAGACAATGTTTATCTAACTGCACTAGCAAATATACAGGGTGGGCCAAAAGTAGGTATACAGTATTTAAGATACATTTTAGAGAGGAAGGCTTGAACCGTATTTTAAATGAAATAATTTAAAGAATCAATTAATTATGGTTTTAATACATAAAAATTACCATGAATTCACCAGTTTGTTTGACATAATGTATACCTACTTTTGGCCAACCCTGCATAATGTACCTTGTGTCGAACAACCTGCTTTGGCCCATAATCAGTATTAAATCTAGTAATATTATTGTAGTTTGACCTAAAAAAATAATTATTTTAATCTTTGGGTTTTATTTGGTAATGTTAGGATTTTAATTATACGAAATCTCTAACAACCAACTTATTACCTACCTATATTACTTATATTCAGAAAAGTTATGAAAGGATTAAAGTCCACCTAAGAAACCTCCACGATTAATTTTGTAAATTTACAGTTAAGGTGTCGTTTATGAAATACATTGTAGAGTTGCATAATAGTAAACGAAAATTAAAATTAAAAAGGCTATTTTACGTGAGTAGACAGCTCATTAAATCCTTCATTACCTTCTTGAATATTAGTTCATAATCTATCAGTTAAATACTTTACTTCATTGCATAGAATTATTATGAATAAAGTTAAAATTTAAATACGATAAACAAAAATCTAATTTTTTCTACCACACTCTTGATTAAGAGTTCGAGACATGAAGTACATACATTAAGTGTTATTTGTTACAAATAAATGTAACAAACATGAGAGGTGAAATGTTATATACTTTGTTAAAAATTAATGTTAAAATGGAATCATTTATCTGCTCTGCTTTTTTTTTGTTTTTTTATTTACGAGTTCGATCAACAAAATGTCGTTCCATATAGGTCAAATGGATAACTGATAACGGATATAAGTTATCCGAATGATGTAGGTCATAACAGCGGAGAGTTTACTTTAAATCGAGTATTAACGGATAATGCTCGTAAAAGATTTTTTTGGGTGAACAATTTATGTCCAGTCTTTGTCATTGACTTTCCGAAATCATTATTTTTTCCTTTAGCTGAAATACTTACTTACCCTTAATACTTCATATTATTCAACGACTAAGCTAAATGTCTTTGATACATTTAAAGAACTTCGATTGATGTCAAATTTACTATTATTATTATTTATTTTTTAATCGAATTTATTTGTTCTTTAGAATCTATCTTGGTTAATTTATCCGGGATTTAAGAAATAATATTTGTAACTGAGAAATAATCTAGAGTAATTAGTTACATGGAATTATAATTTTTGAATTTGAGGTTTTCAATCTTGATTCAATTTCTTAATTTATTTCTTTTAACAATTTTATTCTTTATTTTAATAATAAATCATCAAATTGATCAGCTCATTGTTAAAATTAAAAATAATTCACTGATCTCAAGGGAAGACGGAATAAATTAAAATAGATTCAGTCAACTTATTTGTTCCCTTCTATGGACATGTATAATAATGTTAGTAGTAGTAGTAATCTAGTACTTCCTACTAGAACAGGTAGGACGAACCACTTGTTCGAACCTAGCTAGGCCATCTTTTAGGCCCTTTTTAATGGAAAGTTTCAGCTACATCATACATTTGTATATTGTACCTCCCAAGCGAGTAAGGTTCGGTCATTAGTAACCTATATAAGCGTGTGTCAAATAATAACTCTATGTACCTTTATTAAAGCTGACGTCTTTATATTAATAGGAATCAATGATACCGAATAAATGCAAAAGAAACCCTTATTATGTACCTATACATTTTCGTAGCGGGAATGCAGTAAGGTTAAATCATTCCATTTTTAAGAGGATAGCTTATTAGATTAACATAGATATAGAAGAGTGGAAAGATATCTTGACCTTTATCAAAAGGTTGAAGGCAGTCTTTAGTAGAACACAACTGAATACTTTAGGGAATAAAGTAAAGGCATTTGTTTGGCTGCCAATTTCCTTGAAGCATACCTTTTAACTACTCTACTGCCATGGGTTGAAGATCAAACTGATCATTTTTTCTCAGACTAATTTGAGAAGATTGCTGCGTTTGATTTAAATAGTGCCTGTACTTAGTACTATCGCTTCAAGATGAAATTATAAGAAACTCAAAGTAAGAAACTAAAGGCTAGATGCTCAACTATCCCTGTACTTCACAAACTCTTAAACTACCCTTGAAACTGTCTCAGATTTTATTTTTCGCATGAAACAAATATCAATGTTAATAATCCCCCTACTTCCAAAACGATAAAATCTTTTTATATTCCAAATAACCAGCCCTGATATCTTTGATGTATGTAGAAAAGTAAAATTAAAACATTCTTTGTATAATGCGTTCTAAAATATTCATGAAATTAAGTAAACATATTTCTCGAAAAAGAATTTAAAAATTTATTGAATTTTTTGTTTCATATAATAAGCCAACCACCAAGTTATTTTGAACTTTTCTTTACGATTTATCTAGCTATTACAATTTATCTAGCTGGAGGCGTTTTGTACATAAACTCAGAGTGCCAGGCAAATAATACATACTGTAAAATTATTGTTACAACCATAAATACTTCACGATCTTCCCTTTCAAGCTTACGCTACCGTGTGGAAAATACCTTACTGATTTATTACCATTTTCTTTACACTCTCCTTATTTTTTGTGCTCGATCGTGTGATAACTCGTGCCATTATTTTTAATGGAAAATTGAAAAATTATTTTTTGTAGATATGAAATAAAGATGTATTTTATATAAACGTATATATATTATACAAGCAGAGTGATTCCGGTTTACGTTTCGAGACATTGATCTAACTGATTATATCGATATGATGTTGTAGTTATTAATTTGGCATAAGTCTCTTCTTTCATAAAATCAAACAAAGCACACTTATTAATATTTATAATAATTATATGTGTGATATTTTCTTTAATATAATTTGTTTTCTTTGTTTAAAGAAGGAATGAAGGAATGAATTGAAATTTCATTTTGAAAGCATTAATAAACCAAGTGAATCAAAATTGTTTGAAGATTACCTCAATTTAGCATATATAAACTGGAAAATGTAACGTTATGACACCGCTAATCAATCTATTTATTTTTTAGGAAGGCAACGATACTTTCAACAAAGGAGTTCTTATGAACGCCGGTTTCATGACTGCTTTAAGAAAACCTCTGAGGCCAGGAGTCATCTACCACTGCTTTGTATTCCACGATGTTGACATGCTGACCGAAGACGATCGCAATCTCTACACATGTCCCCAGCAACCAAGGCACATGTCCGTCGCCGTCAACGAATTAGATTACAAGTAAGTTCAACTTTCAGTTGGTAATTGTACAACTTGACGTCATACTTAAAATTGGACCTCAATGAAAATGGAATGCAACCATGAGTGAAAAGCTACATTTATTTCAAAGGACCTGATAAGAAAGTGCCCATGTGTAAATGCTGGCATCAGTGCCCCTTATGGAAAAATAGTTACATTAATAAAATAATGTTAGGGTGAGTCTATATTATGTTGGAGGCCAACTTAAGACTCATTGAGGGTATCTAGTACTTCCATCGTCGGCACTAGTGATAACCTTATAATGGTTTGTAACAAAAAAACAAATCAAGTACTTTAAAATTATTTGTAATCGTTGTGATTTTGTTTGGGAAAACAAATGAGATAAAGTGGCCAATTCAACATAAAAAAATGCTATGCTATTCGGAAAGTAACCTCAGTTTTCCCATATAGAAGAAGTAGTGGCAGTTAACAGTGTATCCAGCGGCGCTTAAAAGAGATTCGCCGTCATAACTGTCAGCCTGTAAACCTTTTTTGAGGCGAGTGCTAAATAAAAAAATCACAATTTACTGAATGCGAAAGCTATGGTGTGTCTATGGGAGGAACATAATGAGTGTCGTAAATGTGTAACAATGGTGAATGAAAACGTTCAGAAATGTACGAAAAAATGAGAAAAGAAGTGGAAGGCTGGCTCTTAATGATAAACTCGTTCCAAAGATTATTGAAAAGTTAAAATAGTTTTTTTCCATAATAATTTCTTCCAAGAAAATATATCTTGCATAGTATTGCACTAGATAGTTAAAGGAAAATTAGGCTACTGGAAATTGCATAGATGAATAGTAAAGGTGTGGCTGCAGTCCCAGAGTCACTGGCGGTAGATGTTTGAAAGCTTGTGAAAAGCAATACCTTTTTACTATTTGATGTTCCTTTTACACTATTTGTCTAAAAATTATATAATCTTTTATATTCATAATATCACGTAAAATATTAAGTGATATTATGATATAAAAGTTAATTTTTAGAAAAAAAGTGTAAAGGAATAAATATATTCTCAAATGCATTATGCATTCGAACCCACTGAAATAATTCCTCCGGTAAAACTCAGAAAGCAAAAAATACTGTGGTTTTGTTTTAAGATATATTATGGAACAAATGTAATGCGTTTATAAAAACAGAATATACACACAGGCCTTTTTCGTATTAAAAATAATTAAAACAGAATATGCACTGTTATAAAAAAAATATTTAAAATTAAAATTAAATAAATTTTTAATTAAAACCACAACACTTAATAGTTCTTTTCTTTTATTTACCTGCTAAAGAATTTCAGAAAATATTAAATCTTTTTATTTCTTTAAAAATACGAAGAATATTTGTTTAAGTAAACAATAAGATCTTATTTCATAATTAATTACTTAAAAAGAAAATTAAAGTGTTTGTTCAGTCGAAATTTTCATAATAATAAAATGAGTTGGTTGAAAATGTATTTTACTCATAATTTTCTAAAGAATATTATCCGGGAAAATTCGTAAAATCTTAAACAGACTGGAATAAGTGAGACTTACAAATGATTTCACTTAGCAAACCCTTTCATTTATAAAATTTTAAACTTTTGACGTATCGTAAGATAATTAAATTTGAATAAACTGGAATAGCACATATTGCTTTCTCATTTTTACGTTTAATTATGACCCTTTTTTGGGGTTTTTAAATAATTCCTTTCCTCCATATTAAAGTTATAAGCGGTTTTCTCAATCTCTCATGTTCTCCAATCAGTTCAATATATTAAATTAAGATAAACCTATGTAAAATAGTCTGGCTAATTTGTGTGGCGCTTTCTTTCTAGCGTTTTATATATATTTTATTGATTGGATGGATACAGTATAAAATAATGTAGTCCCATGTTATTGATACATTAGCAATATGCGATGTTTTTGGGAAGCAGCATTATTTAAAACTCTTTAGAATAGTGAAATAAAAACGTATTTGAATGTTGCCTTTAAAATAATTTTATCTTAAATTTTGGAAAGCTGAATCATTAAGACATAAAACGACGAAAGAATTTAGGATCAATGTTATTATAGTATATAAATTATGACGTAATAGTCTAGGAGATAGCGAGCGAAATAATATCTGGCTAACATCAAGCTAGAATTTTTCTATACATATTTTCTATACGCTAATATTTTGGTGTCTACTAAGAATATGTGGTCGTCTAAGTTCGCCTGTGGGACATGGCTTGGGAACATACCGGTGGAAAGCAGCAATCTCCCCTCATTTTGATGGACATTTCATTTTCATGATCCTGAGTAAAAAATTAGTTAGTAGAACAAAAGTCAAGTTGACATTAATTTGACACTTGATACGTTACTAATTCAAATATTACTCCAAATCAAAGTAGTCACGTATCAAGTGAAAAACTAACATCAATTTGAAGTTAGGTTGTTCATTTTTGCGTCTACTCATGAAAATCACATTGTCCATCAAAATGGGTGGGACATGCCCGCTTACCACAGGTGTTGTTTGTTAGTTTTTTTTTTTGTTTTTTTTTCAAATGCATATCGACAATCTTTGTCCCTCAGATAAACTTAGCTAATCCCATGTTCTTATTAAAAGGCACCAAAAGATTAACTTATACACAAAATTCTAGTTTAATGTTGATGTTTAGTCAACTATTTTCCACGCTATCTCCTAGACAATAGGAGGTTAATTGTGGATATCATTTGGAGCGACGAAAGCTCTTTACTTTCTCATCTACACTTATATTTTAAAAGAATGTATTTATTTAATTATTTTTTATCCATTAAGTATTTATTTATTGGACACAAAGTGTGTCTTCGTTCTACTATCTAGGCCAGTGGTTCTTAACCTTTTGGTAGCCACGGCCCCCTAAAAATCTCCAAATATAATATATATAGTACCTAATTACCTTTTGAGGCCCCCTGGGGGACCGCGGCCTCCCGGTTAAGAACCACTGATCTAGGCTATCTTATTTCCAATACTCTGAATTTGTGACCGAAACTACTTGGCAATAAACATTTATCATTCTCTCCACCCAATCTATCCATTCGTCACTTTTTGCCAAGTCGCTGCTATGCAAATTTATCTCATTTCCTTGTCCTATCTTATTCTTGATCTTCGTCTAGGGATTCCCCTTTTTCTTATCCCTTGAATAATATGATTAATGTTTTTCACAGTCATCCTCCATATGCATTTCTAGATCCGACAATCTATCCCCCAACCTTTTCCATCTACTATCTGTCGCTACTTTCCTTTTTAACAGATTTGTTTCTTTTTAGATAAATGATTGCTTTATTTTTCTTTTTTTCATAATCGTATTGCAGTTTGCTTACGAGCTTACCAAAGGTAACGGAAGCTATGTGATTGTTCTGAAGAAAAAAAAATTTTATATCTCTAATTCGATGAGACATCAGGGAACATTTTTGGTTCTGTTTCTGTCTGTCACTCAATTTTTTCGAACAAACATATCTTAAAAATTACACGTCCGATTTTAAGAAAACTTGTATGTTAGGTCATAATTAGTCCATTGTTGGTCCCGTATAAGTTTCAACCTTCTGAACCCATTCGTTTCTCTTCAACATGCGCACAAACATAAATTTATTTACAACTGCCTGTTTTTTTATGAAATTTTGATTGTTCATCGAAATTTTACAGCCTTAAGAAAATCAGGATGATTCTTTGCAAAAATCTTAGAGTGCTACTGAAAAAAGTAAAAATGTTTTGGCCCCTCCTGAGTTTTATTTATAATAAAACTTATTTACAACGGTACACTAATATAATGATATATCTATATATATATATAAAATCCAAATACCACTCACTCACTCACTGACACATCACGATATCTCTGAAACCACTGGACCTATGACCATGACATTTTGTAGGTGTGTTCCTCTTACCTCCTAGGTGCTCGCTAAGAAATATTTTAAAAATCCGCCATCTTGATTCAAGATGGCGGCCATTTATATACAAAATTCGACAAGACGATATCTCCGGAACCAATTGCACTAGAACCTTGAAATTTAGAAGTTAGCTCCCATATATCAAATTAGTAACTTTAGATAAATGGTTAACCTTATCGGGCATTTTGATTTAAGATGGCGGCCATACATATATAAAAGTCAACATGTGTGCATGTTCTTTATACAAATCTACAGTTTTAGTCCGATCTCGATGAAAATTTGCACACTTGACCTTCAAAGCAAGGGGAAA
>KZ651209.1:673191-683570 GCA_001010745.2 Gerris buenoi
CTCTTCTTAAAAAAAAGAAGGGTATAATAATCTAAAGAAGGTGTATAGAATGTTCTTCTTTAAACTGTTACTCCCCTTATAAAAACAGAAGTGTGATATTCCATCGTCAAGTACGTTGGACTATATATCCCTTTGTCTTAATAGTTATTTAGTTAGTCATTTATATTGCAAAAAGAACGTGGGGCAGTAACAATTTAAAGAAGTACTTTTGGATTTTATTCATATTAATTTGTAGCAAATTGAAATGTTTTAAATTAATTTGGCTTAATTATTAATTTCAGGTTACCATATAGAGAACTGGTAGGTGGAGTTTTTGCTATAAGAACAGATCACTTCCTCAGAGTGAACGGTTATTCTAATCTCTACTGGGGTTGGGGAGGAGAAGATGACGATATGGGATACAGGTAAATATATATTATTCTTTTCATATAATTATGAGTGTTGTATAATGTTCGATGTAAAAGAAAACAAGGACTCCTAACTAACTAATTTAAACCTTTTAAAGGCAAAATATTGGATTAGATTAAGCAGGGAACTAAAAATCTTATAAACTGTATACTATAAACAGTGGTGTAACTATGGGCCCGCCCCAGGGCCAGGGGGCCCCCAAATCAACGACGAGGGGGCCTCCAGTTCCCAGAGGTTTTTTTTTCATTATTTTTGTTTTGCAAGGGGCCACCAAAAAGTTTTTGCTAGGAGGCCCCCAATGCTCTAGCTATGCCATTGACTGTACATTTACTGCCTAGAGTCTAGAAGTCTAGAGTCTAGACTAGATCATACAATGGAGTAGCAAAAGGTACTCGCTACTCCACTTTTTTACGTACAGTCTACCTTCACTTTCCAGGAAAAAAATAGTGCATCTTGAATCTTGAACTACAGTAACTACCTGGGTCTGAGGAAAGCCTTCTGAAATTAAGTCTTAAACTTAGTGGTATTCTGCAGTAAATTTAATAACAAGTATTGTTCTTTTAATATGTAAGAGTATGTAAAGGACCAATGGTGTTAAGTTACCATCAACCTTAGTCAGAATAATTAATAATTTAGAAAGAAATAACAATACACTTGTTGGAGAGTGTTAGTCTAGAAATTCATATTCGAAAACAAATAAATGTGATTGTAGTTTCTCTCGAATGGACAAAATTATTAATTTAAACCTATTAGAACACCTTTTGATCAATTTTTTAATACCACAACTGTTTTATTAATATGTTATGAACCCGTTATGTATTACTGGTCTTAAAGATCATTCGAAAAAAACTAACTATACGTTTGATTTTAGGGTAATGCATGTTCTGTACATGATATCACGACCTCCAGAATGGATTGCAAGATACACCATGATCAAACACGAAAAGAGACAACCTCTAGCTTGGAAAGTGCGGACGAAATTGACAAGAACATGGAGACGATATAAATACGACGGGCTCAATACACTCCAATACAAACTGCTCAGTTATGAAGAACTGCCTCTTTACACAAGACTTCTTGTAGATGTTGGACATCCACCGAACAATATTAGAATGCTTCAACAAGAAGAAGAGGAGAAGTATAAGAAACCCAAACCACCTAAACCACAAGGGTGACTAAAGAGGAAATGGAAGTTCAAAGCATGGAAATGAGAACAACTTAAACACATCGCGATCTAAATGCTCTATGGATATGAGATAGTGCGCATATATAATTTAAGCGAGTTTAATCTAATCTTACCAGCTAAATTTGCGGCACATTCATAGAGAATCTGAACATTTTGATAGGAGTCATGATGCTCATGGTAATATTTATTATCACAAGAAAGTTTATGGGATTCGAGCAATTAGGTTACATTTTTTCAATTCCTATTCGTCTTAAATTTATATTATTGAAAAGAACCTTAAGCTGGCCATGCAAAGTTTTGATAAAACTGTACAGGTATCAAGTTTTTCCATAAATGTACTTAGGATTACCCTTTAAACTGTAAATCTTCACACACTCGAGTGAAGAATATGGTCGTTAACCATGAATTCCCTCCCTGCTGTATTACAACCAAGTGTCATCATCAAGGTTGTTTCGGCCTGGAAAACCTGGTGGTGCCACTCTTTCGTGGAGCTTCCCATTTGTTTAAACAATGCTGGGTGGACATTGAGCGGGGAACCGGGTCCGGGAATTCGAACCCAGAGCTGCGGTCACGTTCTAACCCTGCTCGATGCTGCTTAACTTGCCTTATCGCAAGGCGGGCGCTCTAGCCTCCGAGCCACCCAATACAAATATTTCTTAAAACGAAATGGTTTTAATTGGTTACAAATAAATATATTGATAATGATACTACCTTTCCTTAAAAAGTCATGCAGAGGTGGACCAAATATTTCTGACGCTTCTGGCAAGAGTATATAATTAGCCCCCTTTCCTACTTAGGGGTCAGTGGTTCAGGTACAGTGGAGCTCATTAAAACTTTAAATTATTCAAAGAATGTTTTGCCCTCAGAATCTGGCGCTGGGCAACCCTGCCATCTACTTGATACACCACTGAATTCATGATACATATTATGTGATATAAATATTTATTGAAATTCTAACCTTATATTAATAATTTTCTGAATTACATCGAGCGATGAATTTATATTGTTTATAAAATCAATGATTTGAACCTTTCCAAGTGTTAAATGTCGAAATCTCTTTTTAACAACCAAATTTTAAATGGACGAAATATTTTTTAATAATACTAATAATAAATTAATTACTAAATAATTTAATTTTAAAGACATTCCACAAATACTTCACACACATGTTTTAATAGAATTCCTAGGAAACCTCTGTGCCAAGAAATAATAATATGTATTTACAAAAAAAATAACAGACTGGCTTGGCGATATCTTATTTGTAAGAAAATAAACAAATCAACTTTTCAAATCAGGCTTTTGCGCAGGTGTTGTTAAAAATAAAATACCTTTAAGAGATTTTTGTAAATAGGTAATTCATACTTAATAAAATAAATAAGCAGCACTATAAATAAATAATGCACTGCGGTTTTTTTTTTTTTTTTTATACTTCTTGTAGATGTTGGACATCCACCGAACAATATTAGAATGCTTCAACAAGAAGAAGAGGAGAAGTATAAGAAACCCAAACCACCTAAACCACAAGGGTGACTAAAGAGGAAATGGAAGTTCAAAGCATGGAAATGAGAACAACTTAAACACATCGCGATCTAAATGCTCTATGGATATGAGATAGTGCGCATATATAATTTAAGCGAGTTTAATCTAATCTTACCAGCTAAATTTGCGGCACATTCATAGAGAATCTGAACATTTTGATAGGAGTCATGATGCTCATGGTAATATTTATTATCACAAGAAAGTTTATGGGATTCGAGCAATTAGGTTACATTTTTTCAATTCCTATTCGTCTTAAATTTATATTATTGAAAAGAACCTTAAGCTGGCCATGCAAAGTTTTGATAAAACTGTACAGGTATCAAGTTTTTCCATAAATGTACTTAGGATTACCCTTTAAACTGTAAATCTTCACACACTCGAGTGAAGAATATGGTCGTTAACCATGAATTCCCTCCCTGCTGTATTACAACCAAGTGTCATCATCAAGGTTGTTTCGGCCTGGAAAACCTGGTGGTGCCACTCTTTCGTGGAGCTTCCCATTTGTTTAAACAATGCTGGGTGGACATTGAGCGGGGAACCGGGTCCGGGAATTCGAACCCAGAGCTGCGGTCACGTTCTAACCCTGCTCGATGCTGCTTAACTTGCCTTATCGCAAGGCGGGCGCTCTAGCCTCCGAGCCACCCAATATAAATATTTCTTAAAACGAAATGGTTTTAATTGGTTACAAATAAATATATTGATAATGATACTACCTTTCCTTAAAAAGTCATGCAGAGGTGGACCAAATATTTCTGACGCTTCTGGCAAGAGTATATAATTAGCCCCCTTTCCTACTTAGGGGTCAGTGGTTCAGGTACAGTGGAGCTCATTAAAACTTTAAATTATTCAAAGAATGTTTTGCCCTCAGAATCTGGCGCTGGGCAACCCTGCCATCTACTTGATACACCACTGAATTCATGATACATATTATGTGATATAAATATTTATTGAAATTCTAACCTTATATTAATAATTTTCTGAATTACATCGAGCGATGAATTTATATTGTTTATAAAATCAATGATTTGAACCTTTCCAAGTGATAAATGTCGAAATCTCTTTTTAACAACCAAATTTTAAATGGACGAAATATTTTTTAATAATACTAATAATAAATTAATTACTAAATAATTTAATTTTAAAGACATTCCACAAATACTTCACACACATGTTTTAATAGAATTCCTAGGAAACCTCTGTGCCAAGAAATAATAATATGTATTTACAAAAAAAATAACAGACTGGNTGTATGTAATCATATTATTACATTTAAATAACCCATTAATTAATGTATATCACAATTTTAATTTGTTTAAAAATATGCATGCAATCTTTTGTTGGAAACAGCACATGTTTAGACCAAATTAATTGGTTTTCTAAATTAAAGTAAGATTCAATGAGATATATATGGATACTAAAAATACAACATTACATGTTTAAAATCACGATGTCTTTTTTAGGTATAAAAAAATCAAACAAAATGTATTTGGTTAATTTCATATTTTATTAGATTATTTTTATTCAAGATAAAATAATAAATAATATAAAACATGTGTTTAGTTTCTGTGATGATAATAAGTGCCTGTTTATATTAGTCAAATGGTTAAAAAATTAAAAAATTGTAATTTAAAAGTAACATTTTTTTAAAAAAAATTATACAATCGGTATTAATTTAATAAGTTAAAAAGTAATGCATCTGTTTGTTAGCGTAGATAAAAGAAGACGAAATTTTAATGGCGTTTAAAAAATAATCTAAATTCAAGATGGAGGGCATAGTTCTACTTGACTTGATATTTCTTGAAAAAAAATTGGTTTCAGAATCTTAACATTTGGTATTATGTGAAAGGGTATACTAATCCACCATTTTGGTTAAAGATGGTGGCCATGAATCTATTTTTTAAACCTTGCTCTCTCACTAACATAATTACCAAAATGTTACTTAAATCAAACTATAAAATGAGTGTGTGTTAACGATGAGCCAAATTCGGGTTCCGTTACATAAAGTAGTGTTATTAATTAGGACAAGCGTAACTCATTCTTATCAACAATCTAAGTAACATAACTATGAAGCTAACATGTTAATAAATATTTATACGTTTTGTTTTACTCAACGTTTTAACAAAAGCAAAACACAGCATAAGTGTGACTTGTTAACTTTAACAATTTATTTTTATTAACTGACTATAAGCCCAACAAGTAAAATAACTTAGTTAACTAACACAATTTTATAAGCCAAAACAATTTGAATATCTTTGTTAACTAACAGAACTCTCACCTTGAAACCAAAAAAAACTGTACCATTTAATATTATTTTACATAAATTATAATTTAATACAAAAGATAACTCTTTAAAATAAATTAAACATGCCTAAAATAAAAATTACTTCGGTAATTTTAAATAAAGTAAATAATTTAATCATTTTTTTAACCACACATTCTTATAAGAAACAATTTTTATTTTACATTTTTTGTAAAACTTAAGATAAGCAAACTTAACCTACACCACTTTAAGTCGTTTTTTAAAAAATAAAATAGAGTACAAAGAAAAAAATTAATGTTTATGCCATTNTCCACTTATAAAAACGGAAGTGTAACATTCCTTTGTCCTAATATACATTGGACTAAACATCCTTTGTCTTAATAGTTATTTAATCAAGGTTATTTATATTCTAAAAACTGAGGGGAGTAACATACTAAAGAAGTACCCTTCTTTGAAACGTTTAAATGAAATCATTGTTTTTGGAATGATTATTTTATTATTAGGAGATGGAATAAGGGCAATGTAAAAAATAAAGGGGAAACCTAATAAATAACAAACACCACAATTGATAATGAAAAACGGGAATCCAACTGGTATCTGTGTATAATCATAAAAATAAAAACAAATTTTAATTTAACAAGCTCCAGTTCCGGGGTTGGAGCTTGTTTTTCTCTGACTGTTTCCCGTAGTTAATAATAATTATAATTTGATTTAAATTAATATTTAATCATTCCGTAGTATGAATACTACCAAAATCGTAAAAAATGAATAAAAACAAATATGATAAATATCCAAATTAATGATATATTATATAAACACAAAATTATTTTTGAAACGCCATTGGAATAACAAAATAAATAATTATTGCTTTCAATGTTGGTAACATAAAAAAGATTAAAAAAAAAAAAAAATTGGTAAATATTACTATTATTTCTTTTTTTTCGAAAGAATAAATTAAAAGTTAGTTATTTTATTCCTAAATTAAAATTGTAAAAATAGAAAAGCTAATACCTTTTTTTAAAGAAATCAAAAATTAAAAATAAAAATTATAAAATTTATAGTAATAAACAGATATTTGCCGAATGAAAGTTAGAAATTTTTTCTTTTGAAAATTATAATCATGTTTCTTATTTGTCAGTTGTTATTTTCTTTTTTTTTCACAATTGAAGTGGTTTACAAATAATATAAGATAAAAATTGTATAAGCCGTCCTAACTCTTTTTTTTTTAAAATTAATGCAGTAATTAAAATAATAAATTAATTTAACATATTAGAGTATCTATCTTAATTTCTAATTAAGGTAAATATTACAGTAATTATTAATACTTGTATATTAATATGAATATGTAGATTTTTTCATTTTAATCCATTTTTCAAATAGAAAAAAAACATCTACCTGTTGAATGATTATTTAAGTTTTACTTCCAATCATGAACTAAAGTTATATTAATTAGATTAAATACTTCATCCCACTTCATCATGTGATCTAACAGTATTAAATATATTTAATTTATTACAGTATTTGTATCCTGTGTTTTATTATATTATTTTAATTCCTCTCAATTATATTTATTATAATCGTTGATTTTTAGCCCTATTTTTTTAATAATTAATTGATAATTTAAAATGAATAAATAAGTTCTTATTATTTTAATGCCTTATTTATTAAATGTGCCTTAATATTTGAATAATTTTCAGCTCCAATATGTATATACTTTGGTGGAAGGGTATTCCAATCGGTCATTTCTGATAAAGATGGAGGCGGGAGCCAGAGTGACCAAGGGTCTTGAGGCGCTCTCGCTCAGCTATCAATAAGTGAGGTCGTGGGTTCGATCCTGTGCCATGATACTCTGAATTGCATCTGTGATTCACGGACGGTGGAGGGTGAGGGACACCCCCATGGGGCACTCTCCCTCCACTCATTGATGGAGTCCGATTGAAGTGTGATCCGTGTCATGATGATGTAATTTGTATCTATGGTTCGATGGCGGAGCAGGGCGAGACAGAGACACATTCCCTATGACGCACTCTTCCCCCACGCTATAGCTTACTAATTACCACACCATATTCGCTTCGGCGGTACAATGAACAAATGTATGATGTGTAAAGTAGCTGGAACCCGCCACTACGGGGCGTAAAAAGGGCCTAAAAGATGGCTTAATTGCAAGGTTAGAACAAGTGGTTTGTCCTACCCATTCTAGTAGGAAGTACTAGACTACTACTACTACTACTACTAAAGATGGCGGCCATCTATATGTATTCACATTAATATCCTTTTATTCCGGCAATTCTTATCTTTTCACCTGAAAACTAAGCTTTTTATTACGAGCCTACCCGCGGAATCCTACGCACCAAGTTAATTTAACAACTACAATTTCAACCACAATTGGTCATCTTCTGTGATGAAATCTTTGAGGAGAGATGTCGCTTTAGTCGTCCCAATAAAAAAATATTAATATTTTATGGTCAGATAACTGACTTAGGCATAACAATTACAAGTAAGAGTGGCTTATGCTATTGTTTTTATAAGACACAATAAACTTTTCTTTTTTTTTTACTATTGTAGTATTGCTAATTTATATAATGTCCTGTTCAAATCATGATTAGGTTATTAGCATGGTTAGGGTTCAGGGCGTGGAATCAGACAACTTTAGTAATCTACTTAAGGTAATAATCAGTGTGAAAAATGTCTCACCTCTGGGATTCCAACTCACCAGATTTATCAGAAATAATAATGAATTCTTATTGCCGACAAATCTGGCGGTCTAACTGCAATCAGGCCACCATCCGTTTTCAAATTTGCAAAAAATAGCTGATTTACACAGAACTCTTTTATCGTAACAACTGCCGGCCAATTAGAATTTGGCAGCATAGAAAGAATAGTTAGGGGATGTGGATCAAGACAGCGTTTAAGAATGATTACCGTGTGGACAATATTTATCTTATAGCTGTTCTTATTGCACGGTTCACCGTGACTGGAAGCCTCTTGCTTCGTCTCTTCCGATTTGAGACGCTGGAAAAGATAGTGCCGCACTGGTCTATAGTGAAACCTGCTAAATCAATTTTTATGATTGAATGTATTGACCAAACTAACCTACACCTTTCAAGTTCAGCATGGACTTCCGGGACACCGCTGCAGCAGTACTAAGTGTGACATATTGTGACAGTGTAATTTGTTAAAGTAGTGTGTTAAGTTTGTCTTGAGATCTAAAAATAAAAAGAAGTTCGGTTCGATTGATTAGCGGTCTTACTTATTCTTAAACTTAATTATAAAACTATTAAAACGCTACATTGGTGGCAGCGGTAAAGTGAAACGAAATAATAATGCCAACAAAAAGAAAAGTTAAGCGAAATTCAAGTTCCGGCGATGAAGAGAAGTCTGTTGAAGCTAGTGGATCATTAGAAATGAAAGAAACGCTTAAGAAGCCAGTAATTCAGCCAAAGGAAATCGTCAGTGGATCTTCATGGTATGAATTTATGCAATATTTCGAAATTATTAGTAAGGTTAACAGCTGGACTGATAAAGCTAATGCGCTTTTTTTTACCCATATGCCTGACAGGTGAGAGTTTGGATTTATATAATGAATTACCCGAAGAAATAAAAAATAATTTTAAGTTAATGTCATCAGCATTGGGAACAAAAATTGATCCCCCCGCAAGAAGAGAAATTAAAAAAGATGCTTTTAATAATAGGAAGCAAATATAAGGAGAATCCCTGAATACATTTGCTGGAACAAATAAATGTAAGTCTGTCTGCCTATTCTTCATCATTTGATATTATTTATACCCACTTTCCATCAATGTCTACTTCACCAAATAATTTGCTTGATATTTTCCTTTCTTTATTTTTTTTCATTTTTTACTATTGAAGTCCATATTTCTGAGGTGCAAGTATTAACTAACTATTTACATGGGCGTAGCCAGGGGGGGGGGCATGGCCCCCTAGGCCGGCTCAACTCCTAAAAAAAAATACGTTTACTATACATATACAGGTTAAAATAAATAAATAAAAAGTAAAAATAATTCTGTATAATAATATTAATATACATATATATTATTATTATTATCATACAGATTTATTTTATGGCTAGAGGGGGTCTTCAGGTAAAAAAATGTAAATATCATTTTAGTTGTTTTTTAAGGGGGATAAACATCTTTTCGGTTTTTTCCAGTCGGTTTGGGCCCAAAATTTCCGACCAAACGCAAAAAACCGCTAGTCTCTATGTGGTCTAGAGTCTAGAAGTACCCGAACATTTTGATTAGCTAGTCTGTAGGTTTTGGTCATGGTGGGTCAGCCTAATTTTTTTAGTTTGTTATTTTTTAACATTTTTTTTTTTTTTTTTTAAATTTTAATAACTTTGGTTCTACTTGATTTTTAAGCTTACGAGATGCTCATCATATTTGCGCCCACCTCAGGAAAAAAATGAATCAATTTCGTTTAGCCAGTTTTGTGCCTTCAAAGTCGAACTGGTGGTGGCAGACACACATACATACACGGAAAAATTTAGGGCCGTATTTGGTTTTTGGAATGTATAAAATTAAAAAGTATCCAAAAAATGCTGACTAGTGTACAGACAAAACTTTAATTTGATATATGTAGATATATAACTTTTTTTAGTGTTATTATAAAAAATTACAAAACTTTGTTACTACAAAGTTTAATTGAAACGATAAGTTATAATTTTGATTTTTTCCTCTGTTGTGGGCAAATAGTATATTATGTTACTAGGCTGTGAAGTGAGTTTTTTCTTTACCGCGGCAATTACATTTACTGTCGAGCGAAGCGAGACAGGAAATATTGCCAAGGTAAAGAAAAAACACTTCACAGTCGTGTAGCATATGCTATTTTTTCCGAGGTAGCAGACAGTAAAAAACATTAAATATTAATCAATAATCAATATAATAATAACAAATATTAGTTTAAACTTAAGATTAAAAAAAAGAAACCTTAAAAAGAGGTTACACTATAAGAAAAGATAAATAAAAC
>KZ651209.1:692740-705220 GCA_001010745.2 Gerris buenoi
TTTTTTATTTTTTTTTTTTTTTTTTTTTTTTTTTTTTGTTTATTCATTTATTAATTCACTTCGATTTATGCTACTAGCTACTACACTACATTTACAAAATGCAATTGAACGCTATTTTTTGGCTCTTTATTTGTGGAGAAATAATGATATAGGATGAACAAGGATAATATTATAACAAAATGTTATCTTATCTAATCAGGTTTTAGCTCTATGTACTAGATAAGGATTTAGTCAAATGATGTCTTTATCCCCCTTACTTCTTTTTCCCTTTCACACCTTCTTATTATTTAGTTTCTAACTATTTTAATCCTCTACAGATTCACCGTTTTTGATTATTTAAAAAAAAAAAACTGAAAAAATTATACAAATATTGTGGTTTTTGACCTCTCCTCAAGTTGGCACAGGGTTTTTTTGCTCGGAAAATTGGGTGTAAAATGCTTCATAAAATTTTGGATGTAAATGGGTGCTTCATAAAATCTGCATTAGTGATTTGCCTAAATATACGTATAATTCTTTCAAAAATTTATGAAACCATTACTCATGCACTAGCATAAGTAATCAAAAGAGTCAGTCAGCCACTAGCATAATATTTTTAGAAATTTATGGAACTATTTACTCAAATTTCTTCAAGTAAGAAGAGTCAGTAAGCCGCTATATTACTATCTGTAAAGAGAGTGGAATACTTCGTGTACAGAACTTAGTAGCAGGAAAACTTTAATTGGGAGGAGCAGCTTGAAACATTGAAGTGACCAAACTTCTTCTTTGTAATCAAATCCCCTGTGGAGTGACTGACTTTAAAGGTTGACAAAAATAGCTTTTAGAGTAGTTTTCTACCCCCTACTACTCTACTTCAAATAGAATTTAGGTTATATCTAGTTTCTATTAGTATTTAAAAATTAATTTTTACTTCTGTTGCAGGTCATACTGCCTGTTCACAAAAAGCTTGTGTTCAATCTTGAACTTTTAATAAGAACAAACGCTACTTCAGTTGAGCTCATGAGACACGCAGTTCTGAATCAATTTAGAAGTATCGTCATAAACAATTTAATTAATAAAGAATCAGTTTTCAGACCTTTAAAACAAACGATAAATAAACAGCCACCAGATTGTCCATTGATTCCACTCGGATTAAGTAAGTTTAAATACATTTAAATTTTAAAGTACTATTAATTATATATTTTTTTGCATTGGTTTATATAAAGCATCCTAGAATGTACTCAATAGAATTATAATATAATCAAAAATCAAAATTGCAAGTAAATCATTTAGATTGTACGCTGCTTAAGAATTAGGAAAACTTTAGCGGAGGTAGATTAGCTGTGAGCCTAATTTTCAGCTATTAAAGCCACGTTCTCCAACAATATCTATAGATATATTTAGCGAGCTAAATACTTTTGATAAAACTTTTACTTAAGAACAAAACTGCTTGCTATGGGATTAATAATACAATAAATGACTATGGCGTTATGATACACTACTAAGTCAAATTCGTTGCATTTCCATTGGAAATTTGTAGTTTAATGTTGTGCAGTTTAAACTTCTTTCATAACAATTTTGATTATGTTTAACTAAGCAAAACTCTAAAAACCCCAATCCAACTAAAATATTTCTTTTAAATTTTCTAATCTTAAAGTAAGACACACAATAGTAGTAGTTATGAAGGAACTACAAGACATTGAACTAGAAATTTCCAATGGAAATTTGCTCGGCTTGCGGAACCCCACGGCAGGATTTTTTTTTTAAATATATATTTATTTTAATTAAATCATTTTCTTTTTGAGAGGGGAAACTGGACTTAACAAGGAAGGAGAAAATGCAAAGAGTGGCTCAAGGAGGTTGGTGGATGCCTCAGAACTGCAGCTCAAGACACGTTGTAGCTGTTATCATCCCCTTTAGAGATCGTCATTCTCAGCTTGAAACTCTTATGGAATATCTTCATCCTATCTTGCAAAGGCAGCAGATCAATTATAGGATATTCGTCGTTGAACAAGTAGGTATTCATTGATATTATTACATCAAATTACAAATTAAATGTCCATTATACTTTAATAATTATGGGTATAGATTAATTCTGTTTTTAATTTGCGAAATAACTAAGTCATTAGCTATTATATTAAGAAATTTATATCTGTATTATAATTGCTCGTTATTTGCCTCCGTCTCTTAAAAATTTTAATGAACATTAAACATAAGATAGGATATGGAGCGTGATTGGAGTTCATCATTAAGGTAGAAGGAAAAGTCTCTCCACCTAAGAAAATTTTTATTAAAAAATATTCAAAGCCGCTTTCGGCCTCTATAAGGTCATCTTCAGTGCCGAAAAAGGCGAAAAGTAAATCACCCAAAGGAAGTCATAAGGTGGGGTGAGTCATGCAAAGCCAGACGTTGGCACAATTGTGCCAATGTTGTGGAGAGACTTTTCCTTCTACCTTATTAAACATAAGTAAAGCTCAAGAGATTGCGCTAATAAAATTCTACTTATTATGACTAAAGCTTAATTAAATTTAGTCATTGTTTATCTGACTACATAACAAATATACAGGGTAGGCCAAAAGTATTCATACAGTACAAGTACAAAGTATTAAAGTTACATTTTAAAGAAAAGGGCTCCAACTGTGTTTAAAATAAAATAATCATTAAATTATTAGTGGACTAAATAAATTGGCTGGTACCGAAGTGCGCCAGCCCCCCTTCGGATTAGAAAAAGGTTACGGTTGAAGTGTGCCAGCCTCTTAGTCTAAAGAGTCTGAAGGGTGAGGTCAGGTAAGCCCGGGTTATACCTCTTGCAACCCGTCTAAACCCAATGAACTTTGTAGCGGACTTCGAAATCGTAATCCAATAAGCCGTTCCCAAGCATTTTAGGATTTACTGAGGACTACCAACGATGGCCAACTGATTAAGTTTATCTTACTACTACCCTACATAGACCCTGAAGAAGTTGAAGAATGTTATATTGAAGATTTTACTAGCCAAAAAATAAGCCATGATCGATTTCGAGACTATATCACCGAGAACTATATTGATCTGTCCACGGCTAAATAACCAATGTGGAATACCAATACCTGTCCAATACTAATGTGGGAATACAGCAGCCTAGCGTTGGTTGTTTATAATAATAAGGTATCTAGATTTGAAATGTGAAGGCATTTTTAATTTATTTAGGAGCATGTACATAAATAAATTTCACCTTGGTTATTACTACTTATACTATTTATATTTATTGATCATAGACTCAATTGAATTATAATATTATGTATATTACATATGCAGAAGATTTTAGTACAGTAGGTTTTCATGAGTTCGTTTAATGTTAAAATGTTAAGTTAATCTAAGCCCTCCTAATAAATATTAGAATTCACTTATAAGTGAGAGTAATTTATGTAAGAAACATTTCTTTAATTTTTAATATTAACAAAATAAATTGTTTTTTTCTCGTATTTTTTATTACTCGAATTTTCTTAAATTTCTTATGTTTAATGATAACTTATTTTGATTTTGTAAGTATTTATTTTCATTTTGAATATTCACAAATTAAAGTGTATCTTCTGACTCTATTTGGATTTTGTTCTTTCGNTTTTTTTTCATTTTGAATATTCACAAATTAAAGGGTATCTTCTCAATTTGGATTTTATTCTTACGAGAACTTTCTACAGATTCTCCTATGCACTGAGATTTGCTAATGATCGCCGTATCATTCTGAGCAGTTTGTTCAAAGTAACTTCAAATCGCTTTATATTTAGTATATGCTAATATTGACAACAATTAGTCCTTTAGATTAGAGGATCCGTGAGGTGGGTGGACTACCTGGGTCTAGAGATAGGATTTACCCGGCGCACTTCGACCGTACCCTTCAAAAAGGGGCTGGCGCACTTCCCCCGTGACCCGACCTATCCCGGCGCACTTGGTGTACAGCCAATAAATTTCCAGGAATGCTGCTGTTATTAATTATTTTATTTCAACCACTGTTCTAGCTTTTCTTTAGAAGAAAACAAACTTAAACACAACGATTACCTACTTTGGGCCCACCCTGTATCAAATTTGCCTTTTGAAAAAGAAAAAATAGAATTTTTAATTATTATTCAACAAATTAAAGGAAAAAATGAATTAAATAAAGAATAATAGGGGAGACTGGGGTTAGTTGGCATAAGGGGTAAGTTGGCAAAGATTCTATTTGTCACCATAGTAGATAGTGCTGTCGTTATGGAAGAAGAGGGAGCTTGTTATGGTCCACCATACGTATTATTGTCAGTTCGTTTGAAAGCATTGACGGAAGAGGACACTCATTTTCTTGTTTTTCTTATACTAAAGTAGATTTTTTTATCATAAGTCTTTTTGGTCTGTTGACTTACCACAATAAATTGAGGAGTTCCAACTGGCTGTTTGGAACAGAGTGGTTATGTTTGGTTCCTATCGTGTATAATTATTTTTTGTTCCTGATGTTTAAGGTTGGTAGCCATCTTGTTCTGAAAATGTATGTGGGCTAGTTGGCATAGACAAAGTGGCTTATGCCAACTTACCCCGTGTCTTTAAAACATAATTTGGTATTATAAATAATTGATTTCACATATAGTCAATACTATAATATTTTACTTAATGTAATGTTTAAATAAACATCTTTTTCTTGAATATTATTGTGTTCTGCCAACATAATATCTATCCCTATCACACTATGCTGGCATAGTTGTAAGTCTTTAAAAGAAATGTGTTTTATGGGAGAATATCGTTGTACTAAATATGGTAGTAATTAATTAAGCACTGGCCAAATATTAAGCAATCGGCAGAGTTCACCAGAACCTCTGCAAAGATCACTAAAAAAAATTGAAAAATCAAAAATCAAAATCTATGCCAACTAACCCCGGTCTCCACTACTACTATTTTTTACTCGCAAATCGGTAATTCGCCATGAAACCTGTTTATCGATAATGTAGTGTTATAATTATTACTTTGGAATAAGTCACCTGTTCCACGGTCTGTGTTTGTTATGAAAACACTCTTATACAAAATACTTCAAGCCCACATAAAAACCTCTTCAATTAGTACCGCTTTTATTCGTAATTAAATGAATTTTTCGTCACAACACCATTAATGATCTTTATGTTACGTGGCTCATTATAACTTGAATATATATCTTTATGTTAATCACTAATGATCATTAACCGATTTGTTTTTAGGAAGGCAACGATACTTACAACAAAGGAGTTCTTATGAACGCCGGTTTCATGACTGCTCTGAGTAAACCTCTGAGACCAGGAATCATCTACCACTGCTTTGTGTTCCACGATGTTGACATGCTGGCCGAAGACGATCGCAATCTCTACACATGTCCCCAGCAACCTAGGCACATGTCCGTCGCTGTCAACGAATTAAAGTACAAGTAAGTTCAACTCTCTTTCTGGGAATCTACAATTTAAATCTTTCTTCTTATTGTAGAGTGTCTTGATGATGCATTTTTTTTTTCAACGAATATTCTTTCTGCGTTGTTTTTACATGGTGTACGTTAATGGAAAATGTGATAAAATAAACATTAATAGGAGTTACGCCTTAGATACCACACGAGATAGATCGAATCCACGAAAGTGTTAAATTTTAGATGGGTAAAGTTAATAGTTTAACTCAAGTGGTGTATAATAATAATCTATTGTTGAGGGAAAAATCAGTCTGCTGAAACACTTTCTTTCTCGCTCGTATAAATAAATCCCTAAAAACTTCCAATTTTCGAACCAAGCAGGTAATAAATTGTCACATGGGTGTTACCGACCTAAACCGAAATTTTTTTTGGGGTGAAACTAAATCCAAAATGGAGCAAAACTCTACCAATCTCACGTTTCTATCTCAAACCGTTGCCGAGATATGATTTTTTAAAGAATTTTTTTAAAAAACACGTTTTTTGCTAATAAAACCGCAATTTCTCCACTTCAAGTCAATTATTTTTAACTTTTGACCATATTTTCGAAATCAGCGTTAAATTTCCTATAAAATTAGAGCATTTTTATTTTTGGAAATTATTAACTTAACACAGAAATAACAGTTCAAACGTTCAAAAATTAGAAAAAATAAAATTTCTGAAATTCTTTGAACGCTCACTATTTTCCTAGGAAAACTCTTGAAGACTGTCAAATCTAACAAAAACTTCCTCATTTAATACTCTTTCGAACGGTATAAATAACATTGCGATTCCGTATCAATTTCATGGAGAAATTTAAGTTTGAATGCAAAAAAACGTCACCTTATGCACGTAAACTTTTAGCAGGTGCCTACCAAAATGCTTGGATGGAACGAGAAAAATCCTCAGCAATTTCTTAAAATGGAGATTTATTACATAAAACATTTTAATAAAAAAACAATTTTTAATACGGACAATAAGATAAGACATTTAGAAGTGGTTTAAAAGTGGATCAAAGTGGTTTCCTCTTTGCGAATGCAGGCTATTGCCCTTTTTTGACCTAACGACATACATTTCCTAAGAAAACTTCTGTGGACAGATAAATCAACTTTCACGTGGGAGAGTGTGTTCAACACACACAATCACCACCACTAGTCCCATGAAAACCCTAACTAATCATAGTTCATAATTTCAAACCAGATTCACAGTCAACGGTGTTATTTGTGATATTGTAATCGGGCCTTTCATAGGTTGTTCCATAGCGGTATTTTACAAACACCTGCAAAATTTGATACGATAAGCAGGATCATTTTTCTCTAAACCTTGTACAGCTGTGAAATAAAAGGGATGCAATCCGTCCTTATTTAAAGTAACACTCCGCGATATTTTTTCTATGCGTGCGTCGGTCCGAAAAAGGGCAATAGCCTGCATTCGCAATAGAGTAAACCACTTTGATCCACTTTTAAACCACTTCTAAATGTCTTATCTTATTGTCCGTATTAAAAATTGTTTTTTATTAAAATGTTTTATGTAATAAATCTCCATTTGAGGAAATTGCTGAGGATTTTTCTCGTTCCATCCAAGCATTTTGGTAGGCACCTGCTAAAAGTTTACGTGCATAAGGTGACGTTTTTTTGCATTCAAACTTAAATTTCTCCATGAAATTGATACGGAATCGCAATGTTATTTATACCGTTCGAAAGAGTATTAAATGAGGAAGTTTTTGTTAGATTTGACAGTCTTCAAGAGTTTTCCTAGGAAAATAGTGAGCGTTCAAAGAATTTCAGAAATTTTATTTTTTCTAATTTTTGAACGTTTGAACTGTTATTTCTGTGTTAAGTTAATAATTTCCAAAAATAAAAATGCTCTAATTTTATAGGCAATTTAATGCTGATTTCGAAAATATGGTCAAAAGTTAAAAATAATTGATTTGAAGTGGAGAAATTACGGTTTTATTAGCAAAAAACGTTTTTTTTAAAAATATTCTTTAAAAAAATCATATCTCGGCAACGGATTAAGATAGAAACGTGAGATTGGTAGAGTTTCGCTCCATTTTGGATCTAGTTTTACCCAAAAAAAATTTTCGGTTTAGGTCGGTAACACCCTGTATATCCGGAATATAACAAAGCGCAGGAATTAGTTGAATTTTGAAGCATTTTTCAAACCCAATAGATACTCTTTTTATTTTTGCCCATTTTGCCCAATTTAAAATTTTGGACCATATCGCAGGAAACATGAAGAACGCTAAAAAAAAAAACAAAAACAAAAAACTGAGAGATGCCTTTTTGCTTGTTGAACCTTTCAGCTAAAAACAGAAACAAGCTGTTACAGCAGAAGATCCTAATAATACTTTAAACAAGGTAAAACGTGTAATAACTGGTTATGACTTGAATGTTAAAGATATAGAAGAAAATCTTGTAAACTAAAGAAGTACAAACGTACTTCTGATTACCTTACTTATAAGTAAATAGAATTACAAGCGGATCTTCCATCAAAATTAAAAATTGATTATTATTATCTAGTTAGGCCGTACATCCTTCCTCTGAAATGATATTACTGCTACGAGTACTATCATATAATTGCTAATTGGAAGAGCGGATGAATGCCCAGGTTTGTGGTGAACCTGAACATGGTTATGTCTGAAAGGCAGTAAAATGTATTAATTGCATTGGCCAAGACTCGAAAGTGGGTGGTTATCAGCACTAAAAACTATTTTCTTTTCTTCAATTGGTCGTTTACGGTCTTGAAAAACTTTATCGTCTTGAGCTCAATGATGCTAAATGAGTTGCCATAATCCCGGTCACTTTTTGTGTTTCAAAGACGGAGTTAAATATTTAGGATTAGTTAGGATTGGGTCCGCTTTAATGAATTTAGCGATCTTTATCACTTCATAGGACCGGAGTCGGTGTTTGTTTTAATAAAAAAAAAAAAAATTGTTTGTCGTTTATTTATAAACGTTGTTTTTCTCATTAAATGGATGGGCTAATCTGCAGTTATCCATACAGTCGAGAATCGCTTGGCAGCACAATTTCGCTTGATTTATACACTTAAGAGATGATAACCCTTTGTCAAAGGAGTACTTTTTTAAGATTTATACATTTGAAGGATTATATCTATATAATTACTACATTTTAGAGATGATATCCCTTTGTCTAAGCAGTATATTCAATTCAGTGCACCCCGATTTTCTAACCTCTTTTCCTGGGTGACTGGATAACTGCAGTTTTACGAATGGATGAAGTAAGAATTGTTTCTCGAACCTAAAATTCCAATTTTAGGAGCCAATTTTGAAGCTTATGTTTGCGCGAGCGTTGCGCGTGATCGCTTGAGCGTATAACGTTGTAAAACGAACTCAGCCTGGGCATTGGTAAAATGAACATGTGTACCAAATTTCAACTAACTCGGTGATCTTTTACTCAAGTTATCGTCATCGGTAGATTTCGTAACGCTTATTGGTTTTGTGACGGTGGTTTTTTGACGATGATTTTGGTCTTTTTTTTCGGATTCACTCCTGGGCTCCAGAATGTGCTATAAGGAACTTCGTTCCAAAAATATGTAAAGCCAATGTCGCTTTTCAGGTTACCATATAGAGAACTGGTAGGTGGAGTTTTTGCTATAAGAACAGATCACTTCCTCAGAGTGAACGGTTATTCTAATCTCTACTGGGGTTGGGGAGGAGAAGATGACGATATGGGATGCAGGTAAAAGATTATTATTTATTAGTGTTAATAATTGTATGTACTCCTATTAAAAAGAACAAGCCCACTTGCTAATTTTTAACTTAAACTAATACATTTGTAAAAGCAAAGTACTAGACCATGTTATCACTGGCATACGATGTATGAATCTGTGTTACAAGTAGCAAGCAGTAAAATACAGTCGTACAAACTATAAAAACACTTTCTAGAATCTAGTGTCTCTTTTCTTTAAATTTAACCTCTATAAATTGAGCACTTTACTTGATCAAACCATAAAACAATGCATCTTGTATATACAGTGACTACCTGTGTCTGAGAAAAATTACTATAGATTCTCTCGAATGCACAAAACTAAACTTATAGACTCCTTTATATTAATTTAATAGGGTTAGTGCTCCAAATATGAGACCCGTGCCTAATATGAGACCCCACTTTAAAGAGGCTGGTATGTGCTACAGCCTGGCAAGTCAAACGAAAAACGATAGTGTTTATGGCTATCAGTAGTCTCGGAGTTAGTTGGACGCCTACCGTCGAGAAGAGAGTTTCTGTGAATTTTATTTTATTATACTCCTTTTAAAATTTATTAAGAACATCACAGAAAGCTTGTTTAAAACATCAAGGAAAGATTAACTTAAAATCTATTCATAATTATAATGATAGCTATTTAGACAAGGTGAAAACATGTATTTCACTTTTTAAGTTTATACTAATCCTAACCTCACAAATTTGTTCTAGAATATATAAACGTGGTTGTTCCTAATATGAGACCCATCACGGGCCTAACATAGGCAGGGTCTTATATTAGGCACAGTTTCTTTTATATTACCAAATCATGCCTGATTTTTGTTTTTCAGATGTATGTATTAATGCAAATATTGCCATTAATGAGAGGAAAGTGTAAAATATTGGTTTAAAAATCATGCAAATGTTTTAAACAGAGGGTCATATTATATGGTCTCATATTAGGACCACTTTTGTAAATCTCAAAATTTTGACTTTCTTTAGGAAACATTTTTTTTTTTAAAAGAAATATACATTTTTAATTATTTTGAAACATTTGCCATTGAATTACAATATATTATTAATTGTTTCGTCACATCAACTGTTTTGTATATTTATTTAAATCCTGAGTTACACCAATACCAAAAAAGGGGTCTCATATTCGGTTCACTTACCTTACAACTGCATTCTTAATATGATAAGGAAAAGGTTAAGTATAACTGGTCTAAGAGATCTTTCAAACGAACTAATAATTTGTTTTATTGCAGGGTAATGCGCGTTCTGTTCTTTATATCACGACCTCCCGATTGGATTGGAAGGTACACTATGATTAAACACAAAAAGAGGTTACCATTAGCTTGGGTAATACGAAATGGTTTGTCAAAATCATTAAACCGATTCAAATACGACGGGCTTAATACAGTCCAATACAAACTGCTCAGTTTTGAAGAACTGCCTCTTTATACAAGAATTCTTGTAGACGTTGGACATCCTCCGAACAGTATTAGAATGATTCAGCTAGAAGATGAGACAGCCAGGAATGAAACACTCTAAAGATCCATGAAAGAGAAGATGTTATCGTAAGCTTATTTAATTTAAGCGAGTTTAGATGCCCGCTGAATGTGAGGCACCTTCGTACATACCTGAATATTGTTGGAGTCATAATGCTTAAAGTCCAGGAGATTGCTTGAAAAAAAGTGTCTGACTAACATCAGCCAAGTTCGTCTGCGGGACATTGCTTGGCAATAGGCATTTAAAAAAAAAATATGTGTGGTGTCGCGGGACACCCGGTAGGAACGAAGTTCCTTACATTTTTAATTACATATTCATATTGTGGCGACAGCCAATCAGATGCTTTTGCCTTATGCATACGTCAATGTTATTGTATACTATGTGTTATGTCAAAGAATAAATATAATTCAGTCTAGTTTTGTATCAGACGAGCGTTTATCTATCCATGTATACATGGGCGTATCCAACTCAAAACGGAAGGGGGGGGGGACAATTCTTCTCTTTTTTAAATCCTTTATATTAACTTCACTTTTGTGCCTGGGTGCCTGGCTGTGCCTGGCGTCAATATCTTTGAAGGGCTAGTTAACCCCTTTCCAGTGATCCAATCAAGCAGAAACTTGGTACATAGACTTAAATTTAATTAAATTTAATGAATTAATTAATTTTTCAATTTAATTATATTTTTAAAAATGAATGGATTAATTAAATATTTAAAAAATTAGGTATTAAAAATATAAAAAAATGTAATTAATTAATTAATTGGTTAGTATATAAAATCTTTGGAGTGCTAGTTAACCCTCTTCCAGTCATCTAATAGAGCTCAAACTTGGCACGTAGGGGGAGAAGTAAGAGAGGAGCATGATCAATATAGGGGGTTACGCCCTCCAAGCGTTATTCGATAACGAACACAAAGCTCACACGGACCACTTAACTAAGTTAGAAAATTTTGTCAATATAACGACAGGTTTTAGGCATTTAGAGTTTATGATAGGACAAACCAAATATGAATTAGGAAAACTCAAGGGTACTTTAGATGAAGTAGCACTAGGTTAGGTAGGTTTAGTTCGACAATAATACCACCTCTTGAGTTACTCAATATACTTATCAACATAGTCGCCCACCTACCCGAAGGATTAGGGATAATGTCTAAACTCACCCTAGAGGAGATATACCTATACTATGACGTGTGTGAAGTAAGTGCATTCGCATCATGTTGAGCGTACCCCTTGTTACCTCTCACCGCCTATTCAACCTGTACAGAGTGCGCGAGTTTCCGATATTTAGAAAAGACATTAATCGGACAGTGGTAGTGCGGAACAGTGTAGACTATTTGATGGTCAACAAGGAGAGGGATGGCTATGCCTTTATCTCTCGGGACCAATATACTTCATGCAGGGCAGGAACGCTAACCCTATGTCCCCCAGCGTTCCCCATTCTCAAATGAGAATCGAGGATACTACGTGACCACCTGGACCGGAAGAGGCGGTGCCTTGTTTGTGGTAGCGCTGGAGCCCTGGGCACCGTTTTGATTTTCGTCAGAGCCGTTGGGTGCTGGATACGTGAACGACGCACTCGAGCCCAGGGACCCGCGACCCCAGAAGCTGAGGCGGCAGTGACGGACCCCAACCCCTTACAGCCCCTTTTTCCAGTCTGCTACCCGCGCGGTTGACGGGACAACGCATAACATAAGAATTTAAGACTAGTTAACAAGACCTTTTAGAAGTAAGATATAAATGTGTCTCTTTAATTGTTTGTGCTCATTTTATTTTAGATTGTATAATTTTTATTGCTATTGTAGGATTAGGTGGTAGTTAGGAGCATTGGGGGGAGAAAAGGACGTCGCCTACCAGCCAGCCCCGGGGCCCGGAAATTGCTGCCACTGGCACC
>KZ651209.1:705643-720422 GCA_001010745.2 Gerris buenoi
ATATCCCAGGCCCAAATGACCAAAAAAAATGTACGAGAGGTGGGGTTCAAACTGAACACCCAATTGTCATTGTACTAAAATAAAGAAGAGCTGGTAAATAATTAAAGGAAAGGACCACCTCCTCAAGAATAGGAGGAAAAAATAAATAAAATAAAATTAAGACTTAAAGAAGAATAATAATTATAATTAAAAGAAAATAATAAACTGTATAAAATTATACTAAAAATATAATGAATCATGTACTTTGATAAAATTAAAAGGTGAACTGTAAAAAATTAAAGTGATGGAAAATGGAAGAAACTATTAATTCCAATAAAAGAAAAGTTATATAAAATTAAATAATATGAAGGAAATAATTATAAAAATAAAATATGATTGAGGAATAAATTTAATATAAGTGAATTTTACTGAGTGCAGCCTGTAGTCCGGATTCAGCATATGGGCAGATCAGATGGAGTATGGTTACAGATGGTGTGGTTTATGGTGGTAGCAGGTAGGGTCTTCCAAATAAGTGAAGGTCTTTTAAGTGAAGGTGGCCAAAAGGTTGCCAGAATGAGAAGATGTGAAGGTGGTTGCAATGTGCAGCTCTAAACAGTCCTCAGTGACAGGTTTAGAAAGTTCAGCTTAGTCCCAGGTAGAAGGTTCCTTCAGACTCACTGAAAGGTGTAGCTTGTGAAAAGAAGATAACACGTTTATTAATTTATTCCTCATAAATAAAGATAAGGTATAGATATAAACATTAGGTATAGATAAACATAAATAAAAGAATACTATTGAAAATAAATTAAAGTAAATAATCTTTTAGATAAGGAAATAAAAGAGATAAGATAAGGAATGGCTCTCCTAATCCCTTAACATAAACAATAACAATGACCTTTAAAAAGGCTCCTGCAAGAACACCTCATATTTTGGTCGTAAATTGGGCGCAATCGTCGTTAAAGTAAAACTTGTAGGGTAGGAAAAAAGGGAGGAAAAAGGTCTTCCCATCGCGTTCAATCAAAGTTTGTTTTGTCGGCCGTAGAGAGACAAACCCAAATCACCCTTGAGGCATCTAATCTCGGAAATGATTAATCGAACCTTAAAAAACATCAAGGATATAGCCTTAGTTCTTTTTTTGGCACGAATAAAAATTTTGTCCCCCCGGATCCAAACAGGACTTATTTTGTCGTTCTTGATTATGCGTATGCGAAACACCCATCAGACCACATATTTTGGTCGTAAATTGGGCGCAATGGTCGTTATTTGCCACTTGAATGGTAGGAAAAAGGAGTAAAAAGGACTTCCCATCGCAACCAATCAAAGTTTGTTTTGTCGGCCGTAGAGTGACGACCCGTATCACCTTTTAGGCATCTAATCTCGGAAATTATTTTTTGAACCTTAAAAAACATCAAGGCTATAGCCTTAGTTCTTTTGCTAAATAAAAATTTTGTCCCACCTGAACCAAACGGGGCTTATTTTGTCGGGCATGAAGTGGCGTCCGCGAAACACCCATCAGACCTTATATTTCGGTCGTACATCGGGCGCAATCGTCGTTATTTGCCACTTGAATGGTAGGGAAAAAGAGAGTAAAAAGGACTTCCCATCGCGTTCAATCAAAGTTTGTTTTGTCGGCCGTTGAGAGACAAACCCGAATCACCCTTTAGGCATCTAATCTGGCAATTTTTTTTCGAACCCAAAAAAACATCAAGGCTATAGTTCTTACCTTAGTTCTTTTTTGGGATCAAAAAAAATTTTGTCCGACCGGATCCAAGCGGGGCTAATTTCGGAAATATTCTTTCGAACAAAAAAAACCATCAAGGCTATATAACCTTAGTTCTTTTTTGGGCTAAAAAAAAAATTTTGTCCGCCCGGTCCAAGCGGGGCTTATTTTGTCGGGCTTAAAGTGGCGTACGCGAAACACCCATCAGACCTCATATTTCGGTCGTAAATCGGGCGCAATCGTCGTTATTTGCCACTTGAATGGTAGGGAAAAAGAGGTTTTGTCGGCCGTTGAGAAACGAACCCGAATCACCCTTTAGGCATCTAATCTGGCAATTTTTTTTTCGAACCCAAAAAAACATCAAGGCTATATAACCTTAGTTCTTTTTTGGCCTCGAAAAAAAATTTTGTCCGCCCGNAAGAACTCGTTAAAATGGGTCTCTGCAGATTTGCGGGACAGAGCTTCGTCAGCAATCTGTACCCGGCTGTCCCCGTCTATCCCCCCCCCGGGACAGCAAGATGGAGGAAGCAGAACCAGGGAGTCAGTGGTGTGCTGCCTACAGTGGACGAAGTATCTATAACCCATTCAGTGTAGCGACCCAGTTCCACGCTATGACAAGGACGCTGATATTGGCCAACCTCCGCTTAACCATCGTCATTGAGTAACTTAAATAAAAGACTTATTGTTACTTCCATGGTATATCTCCCTTTGGCTGGTGGGCGTCGGAGGTGTTGTGAGTAGAATTAGATAAGCTAATATATATAACTGTAATTTAGGTTGGTATTATATTAAATTGGTTTAGAAAGTTCAGCTTAGTCCCAGGTAGAAGGTTCCTTCAGACTCACTGCAAGGTGTAGCTTGTGAAAAGAAGATAACACGTTTATTAATTTATTCCTCATAAATAAAGATAAGGTATAGATATAAACATTAGGTATAGATAAACATAAATAAAAGAATACTATTGAAAATAAATTAAAGTAAATAATCTTTTAGATAAGGAAATAAAAGAGATAAGATAAGGAATGGCTCTCCTAATCCCTTAACATAAACAATAACAATGACCTTTAAAAAGGCTCCTGCAAGAACACCTCATATTTTGGTCGTAAATTGGGCGCAATCGTCGTTAAAGTAAAACTTGTAGGGTAGGAAAAAAGGGAGGAAAAAGGTCTTCCCATCGCCTTCAATCAAAGTTTGTTTTGTCGGCCGTAGATAGACGAACCCAAATCACCCTTTAGGCATCTAATCTCGGAAATTATTATACGAACCTTAAAAAACATCAAGGATATAGCCTTAGTTCTTTTTTTGGCACGAATAAAAATTTTGTCCCACCGGAACCAAACGGGGCTTATTTTGTCGGGCTTGAAGTGGCGTCCACGGAACACCCATCAGACCTTATATTTCGGTCGTACATCGGGCGCAATCGTCGTTATTTGCCACTTGAATGGTAGGGAAAAAGAGGTTTTGTCGGCCGTTGAGAAACGAACCCGAATCACCCTTTAGGCATCTAATCTGGCAATTTTTTTTTCGAACCCAAAAAAACATCAAGGCTATATAACCTTAGTTCTTTTTTGGGCTCGAAAAAAAATTTTGTCCGCCCGGTCAAAGCGGGGCTTATTTTGTCGGGCTTAAAGTGGCGTACGCGAAACACCCATCAGACCTCATATTTTGGTCGTAAATTGGGCGCAATCGTCGTTAAAGTAAAACTTGTAGGGTAGAAAAAAGGGAGGAAAAAGGTCTTCCCATCGCGTTCAATCAAAGTTTGTTTTGTCGGCCGTAGAGAGACGAACCCAAATCACCCTTTAGGCATCTAATCTCGGAAATTATTATTCGAACCTTAAAAAACATCAAGGATATAGCCTTAGTTCTTTTTTTGGCACGAATAAAAATTTTGTCCCCCCGGATCCAAACAGGGCTTATTTTGTCGTTCTTGATTATGCGTATGCGAAACACCCATCAGACCACATATTTTGGTCGTGAATTGGGCGCAATGGTCGTTTTTTTCCACTTGAATGGTAGGAAAAAAGGAGTAAAAAGGACTTCCCATCGCAACCAATCAAAGTTTGTTTTTGTCGGCCGTAGAGAGACGACCCGAATCACCCTTTAGGCATCTAATCTCGGAAATTATTTTTCGAACCTTAAAAAACATTAAGGCTATGCCTTAGTTTATTTTTGGGCTCGAAAAAAAATTTTGTCCGACCGGATCTAAGCGAGGCTTATTTTGTCGGGCTTAAAGTGGCATACGCGAAACACCTATCAGACCTCAAATTTCGGTCGTAAATCGGGCGTAATCGTCGTTATTTGTCACTTGAATGGTAGGAAAAGAAGGAGTAAAAAGGACTTCCCATCGCAACCAATCAAAGCTTGTTTTGTCGGCCGTAGAGAGACGAACCCGAATCTCCCTTTAGGCATCTAATCTCGGAATTTTTTTTTTCAAACCTAAAAAACATCAAGGCTATAGCCTTAGTTCATTTTTGGGCTCGAAAAAAAATTTTGTCCGACCGGATCCAAACGGGGCTTAT
Source organism: Gerris buenoi (assembly GCA_001010745.2). NCBI lineage: Eukaryota > Metazoa > Arthropoda > Insecta > Hemiptera > Gerridae > Gerris > Gerris buenoi. The sequence continues at coordinate 709,862 of KZ651209.1, forward strand.
TTTGTCAGGCATGAAGTGGCATACGCGAAACACCCATCAGTCCTCATATTTTGGTCGTAAATTGGGCGCAATCGTCGTTAAAGTGAAACTTGTAGGGTAGGAAAAAAGGGAGTAAAAAGGACTTCCCATCGCAACCAATCAAAGTTTGTTTTGTCGGCTGTAGAGAGACGAACCCGAATCTCCCTTTAGGCATCTAATCTCGGAAAAAATTTTTTGAACCCAAAAAAAAATCAAGGCTATAGCCTTAGTTCTTTTTTCGGCGCGAAAAAAAATTTGTCCGACCGGATTCAAACGGTGCATATTTTGTCGGGCATGAAGTGGCATACGCGAAACACCCATCAGTCCTCAAATTTCGGTCGTAAATCGGGCGTAATCGTCGTTATTTGCCACTTGAATGGTAGGAAAAAAAGGAGTAAAAAGGACTTCCCATAGCAACCAATCAAAGTTTGTTTTGTCTGTCGTAGAGAGACGAACCCGAATCTCCCTTAAGGCATCTAAACTCGAAAAACTTTTTGAAACCAAAAAAAACATCAAGGCTTACCTTAGTTCATTTTTGGGCTCGAATAAAATTTTGTCCGACCGGATCCAAACGGGGCTTATTTAATCGGGCTTGAAGTAGCATACGCGAAACACCCATCAGTCCTCATATTTTGGTCGTAAATTGGGCGCAATAGTCGTTAAAGTGAAACTTGTAGGGTAGGAAAAAAGGGAGTAAAAAGGACTTCCCATCGCAACCAATCAAAGTTTGTTTTTTCGGCCGTAGAGAGACGAACCTCGCGAAACACCCATCAGACCTCAAATTTCGGTCGTAATTGGGCGCAATCGTCGTTAAAGTGAAACTTGTAGGGTAGGAAAAAAGGGAGTAAAAAGGACTTCCCATCGCAACCAATCAAAGTTTGTTTTTTCGCCTGTAGAGAGACGAACCCGAATCTCCCTTTAGGCATCTAAACTCGGAAAAATTTTTTGTAACCCAAAAAAATATCAAGGCTATAGCCTTAGTTCTTTTTTAGGAGCGAAAAAGATTTTGTCCGACCGGATTCAAACGGGGCTTATTTTGTCGGGCTTAAAATGACGTACGCGAAACACTTATCAGACCTCAAATTTGGGTTGTAAATTGGGCGTAATCGTCGTTATTTGCCACTTGAATAGTAGGAAAAAAAGAAGTAAAAAGGACTTCCCATCGCAACCAATCAAAGCTTGTTTTGTCGGCCGTAGAGAGACGAACCCGAATCTCCCTTTAGGCATCTAATCTCGGAAATTTTTTTTTCAAACCCAAAAAACATCAAGGCTATAGCCTTAGTTCATTTTTGGGCTCGAAAAAAAATTTTGTCCGACCGGATCCAAACGGGGCTTATTTTGTCAGGCATGAAGTGGCATACGCGAAACACCCATCAGTCCTCATATTTTGGTCGTAAATTGGGCGCAATCGTCGTTAAAGTGAAACTTGAATGGTAGGAAAAAAGGGAGTAAAAAGGACTTCCCATCGCAACCAATCAAAGTTTGTTTTGTCGACTGTAGAGAGACGAACGCGAATCTCCCTTTAGGCATCTAATCTCGGAAAAAAAATTTTGGAACTCAAAAAAAAATCAAGGCTATATAACCTTAGTTCTTTTTTGGGCTCGAAAAAAAATTTTGTCCGACCGGATCCAAGCGGGGCTTATTTTGTCGGGCTTAAAGTGGCGTACGCGAAACACCCATCAGACCTCAAATTTCGGTCGTAAATCGGGCGTAATCGTCGTTATTTGCCACTTGAATGGTAGGGAAAAAGAGAGTTAAAGGACTTCCCATCGTAACCAATCAAAGTTTGTTTTGTCGGCCGTAGAGAGACGAACCCGAATCTCCCTTTAGGCATCTAAACTCGGAAAAATTTTTTGAAACCCAAAAAAATATCAAGGCTATATATAGCCTTAGTTCTTTTTTCGGAGCGAAAAAAATTTTGTCCGACCATATCCAAGCGGGGCTTATTTTGTCGGGCTTAAAGTGGCGTACGCGAAACACCCATCAGACCTCAAATTTCGGTCGTAAATCGGGCGTAATCGTCGTTATTTGCCACTTGAATGGTAGGGAAAAAGAGAGTTAAAGGACTTCCCATCGTAACCAATCAAAGTGTGTTTTGTTGGCCGTAGAGAAACGAACCCGAATCTCCCTTTAGGCATCTAATCTCGGAAATTTTTTTTTCAAACCCAAAAAACATCAAGGCTATAGCCTTAGTTCATTTTTGGGCTCGAAAAAAAATTTTGTCCGACTGGATCCAAACGGGGCTTATTTTGTCAGGCATGAAGTGGCATACGCGAAACACCCATCAGTCCTCATATTTTGGTCGTAAATTGGGCGCAATCGTCGTTAAAGTGAAACTTGTAGGGTAGGAAAAAAGGGAGTAAAAAGGACTTCCCATCGCAACCAATCAAAGTTTGTTTTGTCGGCTGTAGAGAGACGAACCCGAATCTCCCTTTAGGCATCTAATCTCGGAAAATTTTTTTTCAAACCCAAAAAACATCAAGGCTATAGCCTTAGTTCATTTTTGGGCTCGAAAAAAAATTTTGTCCGACTGGATCCAAACGGGGCTTATTTTGTCAGGCATGAAGTGGCATACGCGAAACACCCATCAGTCCTCATATTTTGGTCGTAAATTGGGCGCAATCGTCGTTAAAGTGAAACTTGTAGGGTAGGAAAAAAGGGAGTAAAAAGGACTTCCCATCGCAACCAATCAAAGTTTGTTTTGTCGGCCGTAGAGAGACGAACCCGAATCTCCCTTTAGGCATCTAATCTCGGGAAAAAAATTTTGGAACTCAAAAAAAAATCAAGGCTATATAACCTTAGTTCTTTTTTGGGCTCGAAAAAAAATTTTGTCCGACCGGATCCAAGCGGGGCTTATTTTGTCGGGCTTAAAGTGGCGTACGCGAAACACCCATCAGACCTCAAATTTCGGTCGTAAATCGGGCGTAATCGTCGTTATTTGCCACTTGAATGGTAGGGAAAAAGAGAGTTAAGGGACTTCCCATCGTAACCAATCAAAGTTTGTTTTGTCGGCCGTAGAGAGACGAACCCGAATCTCCCTTTAGGCATCTAATCTCGGGAAAAAAATTTTGGAACTCAAAAAAAAATCAAGGCTATATAACCTTAGTTCTTTTTTGGGCTCGAAAAAAAATTTTGTCCGACCGGATCCAAGCGGGGCTTATTTTGTCGGGCTTAAAGTGGCGTACGCGAAACACCCATCAGACCTCAAATTTCGGTCGTAAATCGGGCGTAATCGTCGTTATTTGCCACTTGAATGGTAGAGAAAAAGAGAGTTAAAGGACTTCCCATCGTAACCAATCAAAGTTTGTTTTGTCGGCCGTAGAGAGACGAACCCGAATCTCCCTTTAGGCATCTAAACTCGGAAAAATTTTTTGAAACCCAAAAAAATATCAAGGCTATAGCCTTAGTTCTTTTTTCGGAGCGAAAAAAATTTTGTCCGACCGGATTCAAACGGTGCATATTTTATCGGGCTTGAAGTAGCATACGCGAAACACCCATCAGTCCTCATATTTTAGTCGTAAATTGGGCGTAATCGTCGTTATTTGTCACTTGAATGGTAGGAAAAAAAAGAGTAAAAAGGAATTCCCACCGTAACCAATCAAAGTTTGTTTTGTCGGCCGTAGAGAGACGTACCCGAATCTCCCTTTAGGCATCTAAACTCGAAAAAATTTTTTGAAACCCAAAAAAATATCAAGGCTATAGCCTTAGTTCTTTTTTCGGCGCGAAAAAAAATTTTGTCCGACCGGCTTCAAACGGTGTATATTTTATCGGGCTTGAAGTAGCATACGCGAAACACCCATCAGTCCTTATATTTTGGTCGTAAATTGGGCGTAATCGTCGTTATTTGTCACTTGAATGGTAGGAAAAAAAAGAGTAAAAAGGACTTCCCATCGCAACCAATCAAAGCTTGTTTTGTCGGCCGTAGAGAGACGAACCTGAATCTCCCTTTAGGCATCTAATCTCGGAAATTTTTTTTTCAAACCTAAAAAACATCAAGGCTATAGCCTTAGTTCATTTTTGGGCTCGAAAAAAAATGTTGTCCGACCGGATCCAAATGGGGCTTATTTTGTCAGGCATGAAGTGGCATACGCGAAACACCCATCAGTCCTCATATTTTGGTCGTAAATTGGGCGCAATAGTCGTTAAATTGAAACTTGTAGGGTAGGAAAAAAGGGAGTAAAAAGGACTTCCCATCGCAACCAATCAAAGTTTGTTTTGTCGGCTGTAGAGAGAAGAACCCGAATCTCCCATTAGGCATCTAATCTCGGTAAAAAAATTTTGGAACTCAAAAAAAAATCAAGGCTATATAACCTTAGTTCTTTTTTCGGCGCGAAAAAAATTTTGTCCCATCGGATCCAAGCGGGGCTTATTTTGTCGGGCTTAAAGTAGCGTACGCGAAACACCCATTAGACCTCAAATTTCGGTCGTAAATCGGGCGTAATCGTCGTTATTTGCCACTTAAATGGTGGGGAAAAAGAGAGTTAAAGGACTTCCCATCGTAACCAATCAAAGTTTGTTTTGTCGGCCGTAAAGAGACGAACCCGAATCTCCCTTTAGGCATCTAAACTCGGAAAAATTTTTTGAAACCCAAAAAAATATCAAGGCTATAACCTTAGTTCTTTTTTGGGCTCGAAAAAAAATTTTGTCCGACCGGATTCAAACGGTGTATATTTTGTCGGGCTTAAAGTGGCGTACGCGAAACACCCATTAGACCTCAAATTTCGGTCGTAAATCGGGCGTAATCGTCGTTATTTGCCACTTGAATGGTAGGGAAAAAGAGAGTTAAAGGACTTCCCACCGTAACCAATCAAAGTTTGTTTTTTCGGCTGTAGAGAGACGAACCCGAATCTCCATTTAGGCATCTAATCTCGGGAAAAAAATTTTCGAACTCAAAAAAACATCAAGGCTTTAGCCTTAGTTCTTTTTTCGGAGCAAAAAAAATTTTGTCCGACCGGATCCAAATGGGGCTTATTTTGTCGGGCTTAAAGTAGCGTACGCGAAACACCCATCAGACCTCAAATTTCGGTCGTAAATCGGGCGTAATCGTCGTTGTTTGCCACTTGAATGGTAGGGAAAAAGAGAGTTAAAGGACTTCCCATCGTAACCAATCAAAGTTTGTTTTGTCGGCCGTAGAGAGACGAACCCGAATCTCCCTTTAGGCATCTAAACTCGGAAAAATTTTTTGAAACCCAAAAAAATATCAAGGCTATAGCCTTAGTTCTTTTTTCGGAGCGAAAAAAATTTTGTCCGACCGGATTCAAACGGTGCATATTTTATCGGGCTTGAAGTAGCGAACGCGAAACACCCATCAGTCCTCATATTTTGGTCGTAAATTGGGCGTAATCGTCGTTATTTGCCACTTAAATGGTAGGAAAAAAAAAGAGTAAAAAGGACATCCCATCGCAACCAATCAAAGCTTGTTTTGTCGGCCGTAGAGAGACGAACCCGAATTTCCCTTTAGGAATCTAATCTCGGAAAAATTTTTTTCAAACCCAAAAAACATCAAGGCTATATAACCTTCGTTCTTTTTTGGGCTCGAAAAAAAATTTTGTCCGACCGGATCCAAGTGGGGCTTATTTTGTCGGGCTTAAAATGGCGTACGCGAAACACCCATCAGACCTCAAATTTCGGTTGTAAATTGGGAGCAATAGTCGTTAAAGTGAAACTTGTAGGGTAGGAAAAAAGGGAGTAAAAAGGACTTCCCATCGCAACCAATCAAAGTTTGTTTTTTCGGCCGTAGAGAGACGAACCCGAATCTCCCTTTAGGCATCTAATCTCGGAAAAAAAATTTTGGAACTCAAAAAAAAATCAAGGCTATATAACCTTAGTTCTTTTTTGGGCTCGAAAAAAAATTTTGTCCGACCGGATCCAAGCGGGGCTTATTTTGTCGGGCTTAAAGTGGCGTACGCAAAACACCCATCAGACCTCAAATTTCGGTCGTAAATCGGGCGTAATCGTCGTTATTTGCCACTTGAATGGTAGGGAAAAAGAGAGTTAAAGGACTTCCCATCGTAACCAATCAAAGTTTGTTTTGTCGGCCGTAGAGAGACGAACCCGAATCTCCTTTTAGGCATCTAAACTCGGAAAAATTTTTTTAAACCCAAAAAAATATCAAGGCTATAGCCATAGTTCTTTTTTCAGGCCGCGAAAAAAATGTTGTCTTACCGGATTCAAACGGTGCATATTTTATTGGGCTTGAAGTAGCATACGCGAAGACACATCAGTCCCCATATTTTGGTCGTAAATTGGGCGCAATCGTCGTTAAAGTGAAACTTGTAGGGTAGGAAAAAAGGGAGTAAAAAGGACTTCCCATCGCAACCAATCAAAGTTTGTTTTTTCGGCTGTAGAGAGACGAACCCGAATCTCCCTTTAGGCATCTAATCTCGGGAAAAAAATTTTGGAACTCAAAAAAAAATCAAGGCTATATAACCTTAGTTCTTTTTTGGGCTCGAAAAAAAATTTTGTCCGACCGGATCCAAGCGGGGCTTATTTTGTCGGGCTTAAAGTGGCGTACGCGAAACACCCATCAGACCTCAAATTTCGGTCGTAAATCGGGCGTAATCGTCGTTATTTGCCACTTGAATGGTAGAGAAAAAGAGAGTTAAAGGACTTCCCATCGTAACCAATCAAAGTTTGTTTTGTCGGCCGTAGAGAGACGAACCCGAATCTCCCTTTAGGCATCTAAACTCGGAAAAATTTTTTGAAACCCAAAAAAATATCAAGGCTTTAGCCTTAGTTCTTTTTTCGGAGCAAAAAAAAATTTGTCCGACCGGATTCAAACGGTGTATATTTCATCGGGCTTGAAGGCGCATACGCGAAACACCCATCAGTTCTCTAGTTTTGGTCGTAAATTGGGCGCAATCGTCGTTAAAGTGAAACTTGTAGGGTAGGAAAAAAGGAAGTAAAAAGGACTTCCTATCGCAACCAATCAAAGTTTGTTTTTTCGGCTGTAGAGACACGAACCCGAATCTCCCTTTAGGCATCTAATCTCGGAAAAATNAAGCGGCGAATGCGAAACACCTATCAGATTTCATATTTTGGTCGTAAATTGGGCGCCATCGTCGTTTAAGTGAAACTTGTAGGGTAGGGAAAAAGGGAGTAAAAAGGACTTCCCATCGACACCAATCAAAGTTGGTTTTTTTCGGCCGTAGAGAGACACTTCGGTTTAAGTCACGTTTACAAGAACCAAGTATACGTCGTATACGAGTCAGTTTTGACTCTACTAGGATCGTGTCAACAGGGTATCCAACACCCAACATCAAAGATGAGTTGAACGGGCTCCATCAAAGTAGACTTTGATGAAAACAAAAATGGCGCCCACCTAACAAATTATGTGAACGAGCAGACCAAAAATTACAGATGTGAAGTTGAGCTAGATTTTGTTTACCAGAAAGTCATATATTATATCACCACTGTTTTAAAACTTAATAAGTACAATTTGACTAGAAAGTTCTAGAGGGAAAAACATTTTACACAATCTATCTAGACTTACTAAATATGCAATACTAGACTTCAAGTATATAAGACAATGTATATGGTCGGCTTAAAAGGGATTGACTGACTGAACCACGTCATCTTTCATTTATACTTTATAAATTAATATTTAACCCTGAATTTTTAAGGATAAATTGCTTTTTTTAAAATATATGTATATATATATTTTACAATTTCCCTTTTATCAACGGTAAATTTTTATTTACAACCAAATAAATATATATAAAAATTAAATGGATTTATTTGTTTACAAATAAATAAATTGTTAAGATAAATAACACTTCTTAAAAACTCATGATCCACAGTGTCATATGAAGAAGTTTCTAATACTGCTAGGGCGATATAAATATTTAATAAAATTCTAATCATGTAAAACCCTAAATTACAGTATGCAATTATGTTTAAATTAGAATAAACTAGAAATACAAGTAGGTACAAATCGCACAAATCGTACAAAATTAGTAGAAATCGCACAATAATTCTTAATTGTTGTTAGTAAAAGATTTTAATTTTGAAGGATTTACCGAAATGTAGAAAGAAGAACCAAATCAAAATAATATAATTATTGAAGGAATGATTAAAAATAAAAATTTCAATGTATTGTATGAATAATTTAACGAACAATGAAATTAAAATAATCAGTGAAAATAAAAATTGTTTAGTAGTAGGTATATCTGATGTACATTGAAATAGATGATATTTTAAGATAATAGTTTTAAACATACGGAAAACCCTGACTTGGTTCAAGGCAGTTTAATAATATGCCAGGAGCTTGTATAATAACACGATAGTTGTTGTAGAGATTTAATAAGGCAAATATGAGTAAATGTTGTGAAACTATTTTTATAATTTTATGTTTTTACGTCGTTCAGAGTGGATCAGTTTCATCTTGTGCGGTAAGTATTCTTTGTCAGTGTATTTTCCATTAAACTCTTATAATTTCCGTAGAAGACTGGAGCTGTTGTTTATCCCAACGATTCAAACCCATTAATAAAATCATTCTAAAACTTGATAAATCTTATCATTAAAAACTTCCATGAATACGATTCCCATAGGTTAAAAATAATGAGATTTACTGTTGAATAAAACAATATTTTGGAGATTAGAGCCTTTGAATTATAATATTCACATAATTTATTTAGGGTAAACCAGATATTCCCTTACTTAAAATCGGTCGTGCTTTTACTGGTCAAGGTAGAAATTAACAAAAGAAACTTTTTGGATCAACCTTGAAGAATTGTAACTGGTCAAATTCTTCTGGTAAACCATTTTCAAATCGAAGGATTTATTGCAAGAAAAGTTTCCTTGTGCATATTTTTATTCTTCACAAAACACAAAAACTACATTCATTTTCAACTGCTCCGTTTCGGTAAAACTAGATTTGGCTCTAGATATTAACAGGCATTTCTAGTTCTGGCCAGTCAATGTTGGTTTGACCAAAGTGTCAAACTAGGCAATTTTAGTATTGGTTGATTTATGGTTTTGCCGGTGGTATAAAAAATGAACGAAAACAAAAGTGTCTATGGAACAACGTTTAGTAAAACATGGCATATGTAACCGTTAACCAAATTCTTACTCCTCACTCCAGTTTTGTTCTCTATGTCTCTTTATTAAATTTTACCCCTTCTGTTTTACTAGCAATGTTTGAATCTGTTAAAAAAATTAAATATATAATTTATAAGTCAAAACCACCGTTGTTTAGAAAACAATAGTAAATAAATGAGTTCTTATTTTCAGAGACTTTTAGTGCTTGTTTGACTTACAATAGCTGGCTTAAAAATTGATCAATATGATCGAAACTCAAAATATATGGAGAGAATTTTATAATTTATAAGATTGGAATTTTTTCCTTTATCAAACCTGGTCTTTGTTCAATGAAGTCAAAACACAGCAACTTCACAATGGTTCATTAACTGATTGTATGCAGGATTTGTTTGTTTAAAGTGGCCACCTTGCAGATGGGAATTAGACAGGTCAGTTAGAGATCAAAATGAAATCACTGTGGAAGACACATCTAATCATTCAATATCTTGGTCCTGGACTAATCCAAGTGGTAAAGGAACATGGCTGGTTAACTACAAGTATACATCTATTAGTAAGTCTTAGAATAGAATAAACATTTTAAGAACAAATTTGTTTCAATAAAGCTATTAAGCATCTTACTTAAGCTTGCAGTAAATGTAAATTGTCACATAATACTAGTTAATCAAAAACCTGCAGTAAAAATATAAAAAAAATAAACCAATCTAACCTAATACTTACAATTGGCCTGAAATCATGGTAAAAAAATTAAATCTGATTTTTCGATGTTTCAAATCCCAGATGGGTGAGACTTGATTTACTCTGATGATACAAATTAGATACGTATAAAGTGACTGATCCCTTCAGCCTGTAATAATCTAATAGACGGTAAACAAATAAATCAGAATAAGGTAATAATAAAACAGGAGTGGATCAATTTTGGAAAGTTATGGAATAAAAACTGTTTTGGAAAAGTCTCTTTTTTTACTGTTTCTTGGAAGTCCCGATCAGCAAAACATATGGTTATTACAAGTCAAGGATGCAGTCAATTTCTGATCAACTTGATTCTATTACTGATTTGCCTGATTTGATCATGAGTGTGAAACATGTTTCCCCATAATGGGATTACTCACCAAAAGACCTAGGTTTGAGGCGGAGTGCAGTTGCAAATTCCCTAACTACTTGGCCTAAGCTGGTCTCCGAAAAGTCACTTGATCGACCTTGTTTTTTGTAACGCATACAATTGTGGTTATATTTAATCTTAAAAATGTTCAGTAATGTAAGATTCTTAGGTCTAATGTTAATGAAAAACTGTCCTAATTTGAACTTTATTATAAATTGAAAATCATTCTTAATTAAATGCACTTTTTTATTCTTAAGTCTCAATTTTTTACAGTTTCTATTAATTTTGGAGATTTTGATTTCTTAATATAAAATATATTTTTGTCGCTCAGCTTCGTAGCTGAGTGACGTGTTCCTACATGTTACCATGGAAACTCAGAAGAGGAGTCCTCAGCAATAGTCGCTG
>KZ651210.1:13118-23674 GCA_001010745.2 Gerris buenoi
AAGTCGAACCATATAACTTATATAAAGTATATTTTATTATTATTATTAGAATATTACAAACCAAATATAATTCTATAAGATACACTTACTCATTTAAATAAAATGTTTATGCGTTTACAATGTATTTTATTTATAAATAATTAATTTCAGTATTGTGATGTATTTATTATTATTATGCGGGAGTCTCATTATTCGTCGTTGCTAGATGAATTAAATATTTTCCTTTTTCATTCTTTTTTCAAGTCCCATTTTGATGGTTGAAAAACTCATTTTATAAAATGAATCGTAAGGATATATATGACGAAATAATTTGCAGTGACAGATTCTGCTTTTCATTGATATTCAGCTTTTTTTTTAGAGATTCAGTATTTCATTATTAATTCGTGCTGTTCATTAATGGATTCAGCTTTTCATTAATAAATTTAGGTTTTCATTTGATAGATCACCAGTTTTAAATTAATTTAATTAGTTTATCGAAACAAAGACGCTTTTTCTCTCAGCATTAACGTATTTATTTCCAAATCTTGTAAAATATCCTCTCTTTTCTTGAGAATTATCTTGGTGAATCCAATACAATTTTTAATCTCTAGTGCAATTAACGTTGGGACAAATAGAAGCAATAGTATGTGAATTAACATGTCCTTATTAATTATTAAATTATTTTAATTCATCCTGTATCCAACTGAGAAGGTTTTTAATCCTGGTACATGCATCGGAGTAGCTAAGAATTTATTTTCTCTGATTACTTTCATATTACCTAGAGCATTTTCCCAATCCATAATACTCGCGTCTACTTCTTCAGCAATGATATATCGACGTCTCTGAAGAGCGGATATCAGCTGATGAATTGAATCTCTCAGTGGATTTAAGTCGAACCTATTCAAAATTAATAAAGTATAAATTATGGCAATTCGTGCATTTACATTTAAACAAAATAGGAATGAAGTAGTAGTAGAGTCTAGTACTTCCTACTAGATTGGGTAGGACGAAACACTTGTTCGAACCTTGCAATTAGGCCATCACTTAGGCCCTTTTACGCCCCGCGGTAGAGAGTTCCAGCCATTTCACACATCATACATACACGTATCTATGTACATTGTACCGCTGAAGCGAATATGATGTGATCAATAGTGAGCCATATAAATCAGAGCGTCACGGCGAGGAATCTCGGCGAAGCCCATCTCGTTCCACTCATTATTCAGTGATGGCCGAGCAGACGTGGTTTAACCCACACGATCACGCTGGCTCTCAAATATGGATAAAAATAAACACTGCCTCTGAGAATCCAACCCTGGAACTCTGTATTTACACTGTAACAGTGAAGGTTATCTCACATACTCTTTTTCATTTATCCCTTCATAGCTTTTCCCGCCGTATGTTCCCTTTTTTTAAAAAAATTTTGCTATTTTATAATAATAAAACATTCGTAAGTAATTTATCGATAGTAGTTCTTTATTCGGTAAGTATTAGAAATTTTGAATTTTTCTAAACGAAGAACCATGCGAGATGATGATTTGATCATTATATTTCGGCCATTGCATCACCATGTTTGCAGATTATGTTTACAAACATGGTCCAAATAGCTCAACAGCCACGTGTGGGCGTTGGCTGTTATTAGGGATTAGGCACTCATTTACTTAACCACCTCAAATTAATTTAATATGTAAATATACCCTTGCCTTTGCCTTATTAATTAATTAGACTAAGTGAAATGATCACCTTTAAATACAGAAGTGTGATGAAACATAAGGGGTATGATAAGGTAGTTGGAAATTCTTTTTGGGAAATTTGCTTAAAGAGAAACTTCCTTTAAGTTGTAATTAATGGCACAATTCATCTTTAGGCTTGAGTACCAACCTTTTAGGAAATCATATATGTATAAATACCGGTACTTCTTGAGATTGTTACTCTCTACATTGTTTTAAAATGTAATTGACTTTGACTAAATGATTATTAAGAAAAAGGTATGTTTAGCCTAATGTACTTTGGTTCAAGGAAATATCACACTTCTATTTTTATAAGGGGAGTAAGAGTCTAAAGAAGAACATTCCGTACACCTTCTTACCTCCCCTTTGTTTTCTTTATAGGAGGAGTAAAAATTTAAAGAAGTGCCAAAATACCTCTGCTCAATATAGCGCGTCATCTTTGGGTTCAAAGAAAATTAAAATAGGTTTTAATATCTAAATAGCATAGGGAAATAAATTACGGGGAATATTTGAATCTGAATTGCTTGACAAATTTCATGCGTATACTTCTTTAAAGACCATTTGCAAATGAGGGATAGGCATTAAAACGATAGAAACTAAGGGACACACATTCAGTGAAATAAACTTATCATTACTTATCTCCTGTGTCACTCCACTTTTGACATATTTCACGAAGTTTACAGACAGTCATCTCCATTAAATTGTAAATCTTCATACAAACATGTTCCTCAAGAAGACTGCAACGGTACATCTGTCGTGTCTTTTCTATTGCCGAAACGACTTCAGACGGTGTCGCCATCCGTGAGCATCTTATTGGTATCTTAACCGTCTTCCTCAGCATGGGAGCATCCATTATTTTAATTTTGAATTGACCGAACTTAAATCTGAAATAATATTGTAGAAAACCTAGACTGGAAATTTATATTTCGTCCTAACTTTATAACATCAAAAAAATATATACATAGTGTTAGGCTCTCAAATCTCGAACCTAAAACTTTTACGATAAGACTGTATCCCTATAGTGAAAATACATTTTTATAAACTTGAATTGGACCATCATGTTCCCCTTACAGTTTAGTGTACATAGCATGCACCATATAATTATTATAGGGTACTAATTACTTTTGTTACCACCTCTTATTTAATAACCACCTATTAATAATCCCTTTGTCTAAATAACTATTAAAACCATAACATAAACTCTGGAACATAGGAGCATCAGACCCTCTAGGCAAAGGTGATAATATCACTTAGACTAATTAACTACTTCGACAAAGGAATATTTACCCATTTAATAATTTTTTTGTTGGTAACCACAATTAAATGAGTGTCTTAACTTCAAATGAATGCAAAACTATTTATTAAAACTACCTCAAATTTATAAGACCACACAAGAATGTGGAGGTGACTTAAAAACACGTTTGACCATTTAAATTATAAAATTGAATCAACTCAACTGAAAAGTGGACTTTACACATGGACCTTGCAGAATGACAATATGACTGACACTCCTGAATACAATTACGAGGTTCCCTACACTTAGTGTATGATGTTTACAGAATCGAAGTACAAAAATAATTTTTTTACCCTAGAATTTTCAACGCCCGATCAGCTCATTTTCTAAAGGAAAACAACCTAGCTGCATATAGACCAGATAGAGGTCAACCAAATTGTTTAAGTACAAAATTCGATGGCACCATACACTTTATCCAAACTGACAGAGTTTAAGGTGGGATTCCTATCCTGCGTCTGACGCGTGCGGCTGACGCAGGTTGGAGGGCTTCGTATGCATGCGTCAGACGCAGTGCGGCTGACGTAGCTTAGAGGCTTATCTATGCATACGTTCAGTTATCTGCGGCCTCGGTAGTGAGAGGGTAACAATAATGAGTGTCCGCGTTTCGCTCTTCTATTTGCAATTAAAAAAAAGATTGAAGACGAAGACATTTTACTGGAACTAATAAGTCGGCTACATTTTCGATCTCGATAAAGAAAAATAAATAACAGGAAATTTTGAAACAATATCCACCAACTTTTCATGTTCCTCAACTGTAAACAGTACTTTATCCGACATAACTGATTAGATTAAAAAACGGCTTTAACACCCACCTATTTATAGTTATTGTCCAATAGACTTCAGTTTTTNCTCACTCCCGTTACACACTCGTACATGAACTTCACTCCCTTCAAATAAAACAAACAAATATATTTTTTTAATATATTTATATAAATATTCACTCAGTATATACGGGAAATATTGGGAACCAAGGGTTTTTTAAAGATGGGGATTTCATATTTATATACCCATATATATGTATTAAAAAAAAACTAAGTAGTTAATTTACCGAAATGGTGAAAGATTAAAAATGGTAAAATTGTAAAAAGGAATAGATAAAAAAAAAAACACGAAGTCAATCGGACAATTATAAGGGTGTTCAAGGACATATTTACGACCTGTTATCTCCTTCGCGTCTGCGTCTATACTGCTCTCGAACCGGTACGGCCGCACGACCAGAGCGACCCAACGTCAGCCGCATGCGTCAAACTCTATTTAGTCAAACTCTATCATCAGCGAGGTATCTTCAAGTATGAATGTCTGGATTGTAATTTGGCAAGAGTGGCCAAGATCTGATAAAGGCCACTTAATTCATTATCTGATATAAATATTTAACTAAAGAGAAAACAAATATTTACTAACATCTTTCGCTTTGTCGTAACGATTTTAATAAAACTTCAGAGAAATTGTAAAAAAGTACAATTGAAACAGGCATCTTAAATTTCAACTTAATACCAGCAGAAGTTTCGAGTAGTGAAGTGACCTATGGGACATTTTAGTTACAGGGTTAAATAGAAAGATAGCAAAGACACCACTCTCTTCCCTACTATCTATTCCCCTTATCATGTTCGACTATTTACGACCATTCATCATGGTTGTAAATAGTTGCAGTTGCAGCAGAAAGAAGAGAAGAGCAGAAATTTCTCATTTGCTTCGTATATGTTTACCTTTTTAGATCATGAGACTGTGTGAAGTGTGATCTTGTATCTTCTCCTTGTAACCTTGATTTGGAACTGTTTAAATGTAATTGTAAACGATAAATTTGGAAAATATTAATATGTCAAATAAATGTCACCGTGCATTTTGGAATATCAATGGGTTCCATTCACGTTGCGATTTGTTATTCAACTTGGGTCGGTTGTACAACATGTCTCATCGTGTATAAGTGGCATATAAACGAAGAGGAAATCCGAAATCCTCAAGGAAAAAGCCTCCAGGATTTCCTTGGGGATTTTCTCTACCAAACCCTCACATTTCCCAACACAAAATTCAAAAATCCTCGAGGCCGACTGTCATCAACTAATTACTCGCCGCATCTGACTACGTAGTTCCATTCTGCAGTTCACCCGCACAAGGCGGAAAAAATTTAGTTTCGGATTTTAGGGACTGCAGTCAACAGGTGACCTCAAGGCCGCCTCAACAAACGTACAGGAATTCCTCCAGGTTAGGCCATTTTAGTCCAAAGCTCAAGGTTTTCCTCTGAGTATAGCACCTTTAGGCCGGTCTTCGTATTAATTTGGATTGTATTGCCAAGTGGTTCAACTTAAGCCGGTTGTCCAAGATTTCTGAACGTGTATGGCTGGAATCTATGGTCTTTGATTGTATAGTCTTCGTATTAATTTGTATTGTATAGCTAAGTTGATCAACTTGGTGGTACAACTAAGATTACTAACAAATTGCAACATGGATAGGACCTTTAATAATAATCAATATATATCATTTTTCAGGTGGGTGGTGCTGAAACGTTTTTTTTTTCCCACAACTAATTCTACTTAGCCTGTTTGAGAGTCAGCTCTCCTGACTATGGTGAGTTGACAGGAAATAATAATCCATATTATAAAGTATAACAAATATTACACGTGATAAAAGAGAAAATCAAAAAGAACGATGATCCGAGGGATATAAAAATTAAATAACGGTGGTAAGAGAGCATAATGTAAGTTAGAGGTTGCAATACAAGAAAAACATTGGTCAGAAGCGATGAAAGAGAATAATGCAAATCAAAGGCGATTAGAGAAAGAAGTGAAAATATGAGGTAGCAATAGCGAATACTAATGTTTAAGGTGGTAATAGCAGCAGCGAAAAGACTAATATCCAAGGTCATATCAGATAAATCAATATCTGAATCAGTTTGCTGTTTAGATTAAATACGTCCACCGGCAATTCTGATGAAACCGTATACAAATACCATTGGCTTAACATTATTCTTCTAGAATCACTTAAGCTACATTCTTGAAATTGTATAGACAGCTTAGCTAATTAGTTTAGGTAACCCCTGCGCAAGTGTTTTTCGAAGCGGCTAATGACACAAAATAATGAATGAGTAATGATTTCATTGCGTCCACTTTAAGCTATTACCATGCATCACCTGAACAACTAAAGATACAATCTTAAAATTTTAAAGGAACATTATCTTTCAGATATAGGCTACTGATTTAAAAAAAAACAAATTGACTGTCCGATGGTTTCCACAAAATAGTGGATACTAGACGTCCTTACCTTTCCCTACAACGTAAACTTTATGTCTTCATCTTTTTTAACCCTAAATCTATCTAAACCAAGTAATGGCAGAAGACTACATATCACTTCTCTTAAATAACACGACGTACAATTGACATTATTTTATTTCATGCATGTTTCTAATATTTCTCAGAATACCATTCCTTACTTATTTTCTATTATTATTAAAATTTACATACACCAAATTAAATACCTTTGTGTGAAACAAATTAGGTCTGCTCGGAACATAATAGCCTTGCCAAGGGCATGTGCAATAGATGCCATGACCGTCCTCCTAGCTGTTCCATCCCACACATGTATCGTTTCAGAATGCATGTCAAAACTGTTATTTTTAATACGATTCGAACAATTCTAAGGGTCACAAACACATTTCAACCTGATTAAGATTTTATGGCAGCACAAAGTTTAGCGCAGGCGCATAAAACGTGTTCTAAAGTATTCCTAAACGATACATGGGCGATGTAAAAGGACAGTACATATAAGAGGATTGGAACATACCTTTTAACTATTTAAAACGCAATTTGAACCAGCTATATTGGTACTTAAGTTCTCATAGACATGAATAAGCTGGAACTCTCCATATTTTTTTCAACGCATTACTCAAATTCAACCAGAGTAGCTCTTTTGAGTTTGTTGGCCGACAGTTCTGTTTTTTCCAAGTTGCTTGATGTGGATCCAAGAAACAGCTCAAGATGTGCTCTCTTGACTGACCATTGAGTACACAGAAAAAAGAACGAACATAAATATAGTGTAAACTTGATATAATTGCAATGTGGTAGCAAGACCCGAAAGGTTTCTATGTAGTAAAATCTACTGTAGTTATTTATACTGTTTCATCTACATTTATTAAATAAATACCAATAAATAAAAACATAAATAAATAATTGACTTTTTTATATAAACTTCCGGAAATATCATTGGACCACAGAGACGCATATTTTTGTGTTTTTGCCTTATTTTTAGGACCTGTCCGATTGGGCTAGCGGGGGGGGGGACATTTTTTTTGCGTTTTGTTTTAATTTTTAGGGGGGTAAAATGGCCACCAATTTGGAAACAAAATATATTTTTGTGAACCAAATTTCAATACCTTTCAAATGATACCCAACTTCGATTTTTCAAATCACAAAAATTTTGGGGCCCCCTAGTTACGCCCCCCTAAAAATTCTAAAATTTTACTTTTTTTAAATCAACTCCTGGAAATTTTATTGGACTACAGAGATTTATATTTATGTATTTTTGCCTTATTTTAGGACCTATTCTAATGGGGTAGTGCAGGGGGGGTAAATTTTGGGTTTGTTTGAATTTTTTGGGGGGTAAAATGGCCGCCATTTTGAAAATGCGATACATATTTGTAATCTACATTTCAATACCTTTGAAATGATACCCAACTTGAAAATTACAAAAAATGTAAAATATTGCGCGGTGATCGCAATTGATCGCAGATCGCAGAAATTTGGAGTGTTAAAGTTCGCAATAGGTTTTCTGTTTTTGGGCAAAAAAGTTTAACTTATATACCAAATTTCAAGTCAATAGCGTCAGTAGGTTGGGAGATATAATCCAAGTTGCGACGGACGGACGGACGAACTACCAAAAGCATAAGGGTTTCTAGGACGACCTCGAAACCCTAAAAAAACCTATAATCATAAAAGTAAAAATAATATTGCCTAGGAAATTTTGCTTAGTTAAGAATTTTAATGTCTTTTGACAGCAGGTAACAAACATATCAAATTAAAAAACATTTACACGTTATCTATAGCGAAGCACGGACATCCGGCTAGTAAATATAATATTATAAACACACACACATACCACACACCCACACACTTATTATATCATGAGACTGTGTGAAGTGTGATCTTGTATCTTCTCCTTGTAACCTTGATTTGGAACTGTTTAAATGTAATTGTAAACGATAAATTTGGAAAATATTAATATGTCAAATAAATGTCACCGTGCATTTTGGAATATCAATGGGTTCCATTCACGTTGCGATTTGTTATTCAACTTGGGTCGGTTGTACAACATGTCTCATCGTGTATAAGTGGCATATAAACGAAGAGGAAATCCGAAATCCTCAAGGAAAAAGCCTCCAGGATTTCCTTGGGGATTTTCTCTACCAAACCCTCACATTTCCCAACACAAAATTCAAAAATCCTCGAGGCCGACTGTCATCAACTAATTACTCGCCGCATCTGACTACGTAGTTCCATTCTGCAGTTCACCCGCACAAGGCGGAAAAAATTTAGTTTCGGATTTTAGGGACTGCAGTCAACAGGTGACCTCAAGGCCGCCTCAACAAACGTACAGGAATTCCTCCAGGTTAGGCCATTTTAGTCCAAAGCTCAAGGTTTTCCTCTGAGTATAGCACCTTTAGGCCGGTCTTCGTATTAATTTGGATTGTATTGCCAAGTGGTTCAACTTAAGCCGGTTGTCCAAGATTTCTGAACGTGTATGGCTGGAATCTATGGTCTTTGATTGTATAGTCTTCGTATTAATTTGTATTGTATAGCTAAGTTGATCAACTTGGTGGTACAACTAAGATTACTAACAAATTGCAACATGGATAGGACCTTTAATAATAATCAATATATATCATTTTTCAGGTGGGTGGTGCTGAAACGTTTTTTTTTTCCCACAACTAATTCTACTTAGCCTGTTTGAGAGTCAGCTCTCCTGACTATGGTGAGTTGACAGGAAATAATAATCCATATTATAAAGTATAACAAATATTACACGTGATAAAAGAGAAAATCAAAAAGAACGATGATCCGAGGGATATAAAAATTAAATAACGGTGGTAAGAGAGCATAATGTAAGTTNATATAGCTATAAGTATGTATGTGTGTGTGTATCTGTGTTGTAAATACTTCATCTTCTTCTCGAGATATCATTAATTTAAGACCGTGCTTAATGTCATCCAGCTATTTTTAATTAATTACTTATAATTACAGGTTTAGTTTTTCTTTTGGATTTGTATTTTATATTTATTTATTTTATGATTAAAACACAAGTTATAGTTGTTTAATCAACTCATAATACAGGCAAGACAGTTGGATGTACATAAATAACCGATATTATGTACTCTCCTGGGACACACATATGTCTATGAATATTTTACGCTGTTCAAAACATAAAAACCGACAATTATCATATATATGTATATATAAGCATATTAACATTCATTTGAAAACATAAATAAAAACCAATATACATGTAAATAAAGAAACAGCTTTCCTTCATGTACGTAAATAATTAAGTGTGTGTTAATAATGTAGAATTATGCAAAAGGATTAGTCCAATTTAATCCCAAGAAGTTGAATCCCTCTAAACTTCTGTTTAGGCCATTAATAATTAAAAATGCTTAATTAAAAAAAATAATCAAATGTAAGCAAAACAAGAATCACAAGGGTATAGAATTTTTTAATTGCATATTAACAGCTGTTTGAATGCGGGTTATTTTTTTGCAACGACATTTTTTAAAAATTATTATTATTAATGTGTTATTCAACTGTTTGTAGTTGATATTGGTTGATTAATGGCATTAATCAAGCTTCCAGTACATGTTATTTTATAAGAAACTAAGCCAATACGTTACGTTATTTCGTTAAGAAGGTTGTTTGTAGCTTTGTGTTACATAACTGAAAACAAAAAGCTAACGAGAAAGTGCATTTAAACAATTTATAAGAGTAATGTAATACTTAAGTAACTTTTATTCACACCTAATTATAAAAGTTCTGGAATAGTATTTCTAATAAGAATAATTGAATAAAGTTCTTTTGGCTTCTGGTTTTAACTGGAAAAATACACGTAAGTCTATTTGTTAGTAAAGTATGCACTTTATTTTAAATAAGAAAATCAATGTATATCTAAAGCAATTAAGGTTTCAACAAAGAACTAAACGATAATTTTAAGAACACAACAAAATAATAGAAAAACTCAATGAAGTAATAGAAAAACGTAAAAAATTTAATTAAAGAACTGAAGGAAAGAATAAAAGCATATAATGGTAAAATAGACGAGCAGAACGAAAGAATAGTAGAGCAGAAATGAAAAATATAAGAACAGAATAGAAGAACAGAAAGGTAGAATAGACGAGCAGAACAAAAGAATAGAAAATGAGAACGAGAAAACGAATAAGAACAGACACGTATTTTGCTTATATGTATAGACTTTTAGAATTATTAAAAAAAAAAGTTGACCCACCAACTAAATATATTTTTTTAGATTGTCACCATTTCTTAATATTAAATTATATCATCTAATTATTATATAATATT
>KZ651210.1:36710-47105 GCA_001010745.2 Gerris buenoi
CTTTACTTTTTCGCCCTACTTTTTACTTTTTCTCCCTACTTTTTGATTCAGGGATGAAAAGACCTGGTTTAGTCCCTCTAAACTAATTCAAAATCATAACTTTTTTACCCTACTGGAGATAAATTAATATTTATATTTATACTAATATTTATATTTAGAAGACTAAATTCATATTATTTATATAAATTACATTTTAATGCAAATCACCAAATCTATCCATAGAGAGCCTTGTAAAAATGATTTAATTCTAATTTTCAACCAAAAATAAATAAATAAATAATAATAATTATATTATGTATGCATAGACGGTTAATTAAAATGTTGATAGAACTAGATTATATCAGAATGCGATATAATGACGGCATAGCAAAAACAATGTGCAAAAGTTGTTTTTCGTTTAATATAATCAAATTTCTATTATTTATTTATGAAAAAAAAAAAAATGTTTTGAACGATTGCACTAGATACGGTCTAGTGGAGTATTTAAAGAAAGAAAACTTGCTTGCAATTTCAACTTTATGATTGTGATCTATTATAAGGAACGCATTCAGAACAGATTTTTTTTTTTTTGTTGATGGAACGAAACAAGTTAACATTTATATTTCCGTTGACCCTTAAGAAAGACATCTTAAGAGAAATGTGTTTGTGTGGTAAGGATTGGATCTAAGGTACCAGACAGCTTGGCGGCAAAGCAAAACAACCTCCTCACAACTCGTTAATTTTTTTCCTTTACAATTCCTGATCCTTTTTTCCTCCTTCATCTTGATCTGAAAGAATTTAAAAAAAGGAGTTGTATAAAAAAGAGGTCCTTAAAGGATGTGAAGAAGGATTGGGTGTTATTAGTATATGTGTGGGTGCTGTTGCCTCACTAATAATATAACTTCTTATACCGTCCCAAGCTTTATACAATTAGGCATGCCAGTCCGTCCCATTAGTATTAGTAACATAGTTTTTTCTTCCTTCGAAATGTTCGGCTCACTTCGGACTTGTCCGATCTATCTCGGCTTTATTCGCTTTAATAAACACATTAAAGGAATTCGTTTCATACTAACATCTTAATGCATTTGATATCAAGCGAGAAAACATGAATAAATCCCGAATGATAAATTTAATAAATAAATAAACTACTGCATTATGACAGAAGAATAGAAACAGGGATTCTACGTTTATACCCCACAGCATATATTACTTATCTATCTTTTTCGCTAACTTTTATTAATAATAATAACAGTTTGAAACTGTAGGCGTCGAGTGCTAATTAATTTCTTTTCCCCCATACTGTGATTTACAATAGAAGAGACTTAACATTAGGGGAGCCAATAAGAGTTTGAGTTTTTGGTGTTGAAAATTAGCATAGAGCGAAGTTTCCTCCCTCCTATTGATAACTTACATCAATAGAACAGATTTTGTTTGTATATATGTTACAGTCAATGTGTTCAACGTTGGCAGGACATTGTATAAAACGCCCAATTTTATGGGCATTGTGTGTTTAATGGGCAGGTATTTTACAAATGCCAGGACATTTTATATATGGCCACGATTCGTTGGGCAGTGTGTTACATCCATAGTTCTTTCACTCTTATTAGAATAAAATTTTGTTCGTGGGTTCGCCAAAATCACATTATTAGTGTAAACAGTGTTGATGATGACCTGATGTACACATAGTGGCTCTGAGCATAACTAATTCAAGCACAACAGGTACCGCTGCAGAAATACATCCGTGCAACGAAACATTATTAGATTTAGCTGCTGTTACGGCAAAGCAAAGGCTTGATTGCAAATTATTATCGAAGGGACTTATTCTCTCAGTAAAAAAAAAAAAACACATTTTTTAATTCCCTTGTCAGAGCGATTCGGTAGTAATTTGCATCAAATAGGTGCCATATATGGCAAATGTTTAATCGGCGACTATGTATGTTTGTTTACCAATTTTAATTATTTCATTTCTCTAAATTATTATCTAGACGATGGGATATTTAGTCCAAAGAACTTTGGGACAAAGGAAAATCACACTTCTGAGTGTACAAGTAATAATATCACTTAAACTAATGATATTAAATACTTATTAAGACAAGGAAATATTTACACATTAAATTTGTAAATTAAATATTAATTGGGGTAGGTGAGGGTAAGATAGTAAATTAGGGCCACTTCTTCTAATGATTACCACCTTCCTCTAGATACTCACTCAGTGTACTGACCGGATATTTTAGAGAGTTAACCCAAAAGTTATATACGTTTTGTACAACTTTCGAACAGGCAACCTGTAAAGTACCCCGCCATTATACAAAACCACCCACGTTAAAAACATTCACCGTAACATAGATATTTATATAAAAATTCATCCTTTTCTAAATGTTACTATCCACATACATAGCCTCCTGTTTCAAGGATTTCCTTCTTGGGGGCTCTTATGACTTGTTTTGATGTTAATTTGTAACTAAAATTATTTATGTAAGAATTTTTAATTTATAATTATTGTATGTTAATTTGTAAAATACATTAAATAAATAAATTACTATTACTACTACATCTGTCAATTTTTAGTTAATTATTTATTAGCATAAGGTTATTACAGGACATCTTGGTCACTTTACGCATCCATCCTATGTCCTATGTAATGATCACAGTGAAACACGGAACATCTCTTATTGTCTAATAATTAATATAGATAATTACGCTCCAGTTTTATTCAAAAAGAGGAAGTTTTACAAAATCTCGCTAGAATGTCGCTTTTTTTACTACTACACGATAAATGACCAGATTGTACAAGCAACGCTCATTTGTAAAGAATGGTCATTATTTTTCAATGTATATTTCTTCTTTTTCATAAAAAAATAGAAGCATTCTTATCTTAATATGAATTTCATGTTTTCAAAATAACTCATGATACTTTATGTTTGATTTCAATATGACATGATAATGATGTTGTAAGGTATGTCTATTGTTATCAAAAGACATACCGAATTAAAAATAGAAAAAAAGGAATAAACCTGCCAAAAATGTCATGTTCCTATGAAAATGTCATGATTTGTTTCTTTCTTTGTACATACATTGCTATTCCGTTTGCGTAATGTTTTATATGAAACTAAACTAGACTGGGTGGGTAAAATCGGGCACGAATCTTCATGTTATTTGTTATTCAAAGCAGAGCTGTCATTTAACCTGTCAAATTAAACAATAGTAAGTTATTTCACAGTTTTTTTACGTATTGTGTGTCTCGGTCTCTTGGAAAGACGATCGGAGTCGTGCCTGAAATGTGACAGAAGAGCTGTCTGAGGACGTGATGGAACACGTTTAATTGTCTAAACGATACTTGTTTGCTTAATTGCGCACAGAGTTGAGTTTTCAACATAGAAACAACCATCTTTTAGTTTTAAGAAACATTTTTTTTTCGTAAGACTTTCTTTTCATTAAATATATTCAACACCTATAAACACCTTTTTTGTGTTATTTCATTTCGAGACATTTTACTAAACGTTAACTAAGAATTAGAAATCATAGTGAATATAGTTTTGGCCAATAAAAAGACATTTCAATAAAGCATTTAGCACTCTCAATGCGTTTTTCAGAAACACATAAAAATGCCCCTGTTCTGTCATTTTATTTATCTATACTATTATGCGATTTAATTCCACATACTCAAGGTAAAAATTACAATAATGCTTTTAGTTATATTTTACTACGTTTTTATTAGCTTGCTTTCTTGTTTGTCCAATACAAATCTTGCAATCGATTTTTAACTAACTTCCCGAATTGCTAGGCATTTGAAACTTTTAGAACACGATGACAATGCATTATTTTAATATTTTTAGCCATCTTTCAACAGAATTTAATTTGTTTTCAACAAATTTTTCTGTATGTAAAGTTGGTTCGGAAAAATACACAAGTTATTTTATTTGTTTTGACATTTCAGATATATATATCCTCCTGTGGTTGGTCACATTGACCGTGCCAAATTTTGTGCAGATCGGTTCATCCGTTCAGGAGGAGTATGCATCAGAAAAAATGCAAAGTGTAGTATAAGAGCTTCGCTTCACTCAGCTCAATTAATTGAAGTTTGATAACCAGGTTTGTTTACACTTTTGTGTCCTAGGTATCGGTTTAATTTTTCTACATCTGTACTTCTTTACTTGTACTCATTTCTCTTCTCTTACCGTCCCTTACTATCGCTTCATATACCCCGACGGGGTATACTGATGGAACGAACGGTTTAGATTCGGTGTTGGCGAGATCCGTTATACAAAGATTTGTCATTTTATAGGTTTAAGATCAGCTCTCTAGATGGTTGTCATTCATTTGAAGTAAATATATTCGGAACTTTCTTTTTTCACTAAAATTACACATAACAATAACAATTATATTATTAACATTAGATATGATTCAACAGAAAATTTAAAAAGTTAGTATACAAAAAGTTCTTTTTATCTTGTAATTATTTTATTATAAGAAAGAGAAGTTCTATGAGTGCAGATCCTGACGCTTAGCAACTAGTTTTGGAAGCATGTTCAGAGTTAAGGAGTAATCCAAGAATTAGGGGCATCTTTAGGAGTTAGGAGTAACCCCAGAGCAAGAAACATCTTCACAGGTAATAAGAGAGATTATAAGGAGAAATATAATGTTATGAGCATGAGCTTTGTCACGGGTGTTGCGGGGCATATTCACTAATGTTAAGATCATCTTCACGGGTAAGGACTATTCCCAATGTTAGAAGCATCTTTACGGGTAAGGACTATTCCCAACGTTAGAAGAATCTTCACGGGTGAGAATTAATTCCAATGTTAGGAGCATTTTCAGGGGTAATGAGTATTCCTAATTTTAGGAGCAGCCGACAGCATAAGCCTTCTTAACAATATAAGAAAGGGAAGTCTACATTAACTTTAAGTTTGATATCAAACACGTCTAGGTTTTGGTAGAATAACGAGTAGAAGCTATAACTCATAAACTTTCTTCTGTTATTGTTTATTGTGATTTATGCTCTAAGTTAACATTTATTGTTACAAGACGAAAACTATTTAATTTATTACAAAAGGAGGCAAAAAATGCAAAATGTAAATGTTTATAAGAAGATTAGAAGGCCCTGTGAAATCATAAAAGAGTAATCTAGTAAAAGCGTCACAGCTTTAAAATTAGCTTTTAAAAGAATGTATTTGCAGCCATCTATTGTTGACTTAACATGCCAAAAGCTACCGAACTCTGACTTTTGTCGGCACTTCCTCTGATATCTTCATCTTTCGGAGGAGACTCAAAGGATCTTATTGTTGGTTACTTACCCTCGATTTGTGTCAAAGATTTTTTTTACTTCTTTCGGCATTTTAAGATCTTCCTCACCCTTATTAAGAAGTCAATGTCAAAAGTTGTTTCCTAAATACATCCTTCTTTTCAGCAGGAAAAAAGGAATCCTCCTTTCTGAAGATTTTTTTTTTTTTTTGTGTGAACATCCACCCACCTATTCAAAAAAATTACCCAAAATAAAATCTTTTTGGGGATCAAAAATTTCCAAAGTTTACTTTATTTTGAACATTTCTACTACTGGCTACCTTTTAAAGATGTCAGGGATGTTGGACCTTATTTAAGTATAATAAAAGAGTAAAGAAACCGACAGCGGAACCTTTTCTAAATAAAAAAAAATCGATATCCTGACCGAATTTTGTGATCTTTTTTAAACCAATATTGAGGAAGTCGCATCATTTTCTAAACTTCCAAAAAGTTTTTTTTCTATCGACATTTCACAATAAACTATTGTGCGAAAATAAGATCAAAGATGTTCCTGTACCGAACACCGAAACGTTCACAGATTTTACACACACATATAAAAAGTACATCGTTTTACACCACTATTTGAAGTAAAAAGCATTCAAGGTGTGTGTCTCTATTGATACCGAGCTTCCGGAGGTGTTCCACAGGGCGAGACGCTTGCACCTATTCTATTGTCACTTTAGGTCTAAAAGTGATTTCACCGCCCTGTCATTACAGGATTGATATGCCGACGTCTTATTTCTTCTTTAGTACATCTAAGGAGCATCGAAAAGGTGTTGGTTTTCTATAAAACTCTTTAAATAAATATTTACAGGTCATGTAATAGCAAAAAACTTGTTCGTTCAAAACAATATGTATCGAAATAATTTTTTCTTAAATTACTATTTCTTGTTACTTTTTTATTTTACGTGTCGGGGCGCCTTTGATATTTTCCTTTCATCAATTCGATACTGCTAACCCGTTAGGGGTTGTCTTGACATTATGTACTTTTTAATATAAAGGGTTTGTCACAGTGTTCTTTTGTCGAACCATTACAAGGTAAAAAGGGGCACGTGAGAGGATCTAAGTATACATTAGAATACAGACAGATGTAACGTAACAATCATAATTCGAGCTCTACTGTAACGTACTAGCATTTATCGTGTAATAAAATTATTTTGTGACGCTTCCTGGTAACTTTAATTCCAGGCAATGTATTAAACGTATATTGGCACAGTTAATGCCCATTTTAGACTTTATTTACAGCAACTAACATATCAACTACTCTTTTAGGTTTTTTTTTAAAGATTAATGATGCTTCTTAGGCTCCCTGAGTAAAAGCTGGGATACAATAAATCTTAATCTTTACAATGTAAATTTCGGACATTTAAATGCAGTTATCCTCATATTCATACTGAAGTTATCTAAGATTTATATAAAGACGAGGTTATTTTTTCTTGATAGGAGTAAGATGAATTTACAGAGCAGTTGAAAAGACAGATAAAATTTCTCTGAACACCAATGAAATATGTCCGTCATTCAAACATCTCCAAGCATTTCCGTCACAATAATTCATAACTTACTGTCATGTAAAAACCTCAACTTTTTTTTTTTTTTTTTTATCATAAAACAAATTTTAGCGGTTACTGCGGTAGCATTATCAGAAAAATTATCATTCATTTATCTAATTTTTACATTGTATTAAAAAGAAAAGAAAAAAGAAATGGGGACTTCACGAAAGGTGTCGAAGTTATAAAAAGTGATTTGTTTCAGTCAGTTTTAGACGAAAATGTAAAAATAAAAAAGTTTGTCTGTCGTCTTAAGATACTTAATTCATTTTTTTAAGGCCCATGTCTCTTCGCGAAAGCTTTAACTGCTATCTCTCTCTCTCTCTCTCTCTCTCTCTCTCTCTCTCTCTCTCTCTCTCTCTCTCTCTCTCTCTCTCTCTCTCTCTCTCTCTCTCTCTCTCTCTCTCTCTCTCTCTCTCTCTCTCTCTCTCTCTCTCTCTCTCTCTCTCTCTCTCTCTCTCTCTCTCTCTCTCTCTCTCTNATATATATATCTTATGATAGAAAAAATAAATATGACAAACACTTAAAGTCTAATGTAAAAAGATATAAAACAAAATCTTGCTCAGCATATTCATATAACCGAAAAAAATGGGTTTAGAATATTGTTGTCGATTGACGACAACTCAATCATAATTTATTATTATTATTATTTTTTTTTTTTTTAGTAGAGGTGAAGATAAAATATTGGAAAGGAAGGTGGCATATCAGCTCTGTCCGGAACGTCAAGAGTTCAATACAAAGACAAGACAGTTAAAAAAAAATATAGTCAACAAACTGCCGGTTCGGAAACGTGGAGTATGTGTTCGTAGAGCATTTCGTATAGAAAGGATTTATTGGAAGCAATTTGTTCAGTGTGAAAGAAGTTGTCTTAGAGGTCCTTCGTCCAGCAGGAAGGAACGTTGGAAAAAAATAAAAGGAAGGAATCATCCCACCCCATTTATTCTATTATGTTGGTCTTAACTCTTTAAGGATTTACCTTGTGTTATAGATTGAACATTGATGAGAGGTTAGTTTGAAGATGACGGTACCCCGGGTTAGAGAATCATCATGGGAAAGGTGTGTTGGGAAGGATGATAAAGCGACATCGTACAGTGGCTGCTATGTACCAAGAGAACAGATCCGTCCGTCACATCTCCGACTACGGGCCCAGGTGTTAAGGTTCCTGATGGGTGACAATTAGTCTTGTGGATATGAAGTGGATAGGATCCGACACTTTGGAATCTATAATAACTAAGGGGTACGAAGGTTCCACCTGGACCATGACTTTAACATGATATACTCATAATCCGTGAAGTCAACCGCATACGTAGATTAATAAAAATAATCTTCTTTTTTTACACTCTTCCATTCACAGAACCAATCATTTTTTGATAATTAGAATCAACAAATTTTCCAAAAAAAAATAGAAATATATATATACACATATATACCTCTTGATACACTCTTCTTTATAAGGCAGACGTATCGTACTTGAAAAGATCTACCACTTTGGTCCAACACAAAACTTATATTTAGTGTAATTTTTGTAAATGTTTCACACAATTCTGAATTGCCATACATATAGGGCAGCTAGAACCAACAAAGTTGACACAGTTATGGCAGTTGGATGCATTTATAGCTGTCCAATTCTAGTTCTAGAGTGTCAAAAATTGATCTAAAATGAAAACATTTAGCCCAATCTAAGGTATAACCGATGGAGATGCGACAAGCCAAAATATAGAACCAAACTTGTAGATTTTTCAAAAACACTAGCTACTGGTGCAATCGGTCTTTTGAAATTATTTACCGTTTAACCACAACAAGCCTCACGAGAAAGGTTTGCCATCAAATTTAAATTAAGTATTGATAGGGAGAAGGGGTTGGGAGGTAAAATCTTATTTCGAATGTACCCTTCTTCTGCTAGGAATAAAGCTGTATAGATTTGTACAATGGACAAACAGTCTTCTAATTATAATAATTAATTAAATAATTATAATAATTTTTAGTTCTATAAAATTGACTATTATTAAAGAATGTCGAATTTTTTAAGAAACAACAAATACTACTTTTAAATTTTATTCAGTAAAATTGCATATTATTAAATAATTATAAATTTTGTTAGCTATTCATGTTAGCACCATAAATTTCAAACTTTTTTGGGGTTTTAACTATTTTCATACTATTATTATTTTCTTTCAAGGTTAGGAATTTCAAAAAAATAATATTTGTACACGGTATTGAGCTTTCAAGGGTAAATAGCTACTCCGGGAATATACTCGTACTTTCTCGCCCTTTGTGCAATGACATTTCTACCGGATGTTTTCTATTTATCTAGTCAAAGTGACAAAACAGCATAAAGTGACCTTGCTTGTTACGGATAGCTATTCCAACCAGATTCACGTCCTATAAAGTTCAATAACGATGTTTTCGCTTAATGTAAACGTATTAAAAAAATAATCCTATATATTTTTGACAAACAATTGAGAAATTGAGAATATTTCAAAAGCAACAAAAATTTGAACCTATTAAGTCATNATTATAATAATTTTTATTTCTATAAAATTGACTATTATTAAAGAATGTCGAATTTTTTAAGAAACAACAAATACTACTTTTAAATTTTATTCAGTAAAATTGCATATTATTAAATAATTATAAATTTTGTTAGCTATTCATGTTAGCACCATAAATTTCAAACTTTTTTGGGGTTTTAACTATTTTCATACTATTATTATTTTCTTTCAAGGTTAGGAATTTCAAAAAAATAATATTTGTACACGGTATTGAGCTTTCAAGGGTAAATAGCTACTCCGGGAATATACTCGTACTTTCTCGCCCTTTGTGCAATGACATTTCTACCGGATGTTTTCTATTTATCTAGTCAAAGTGACAAAACAGCATAAAGTGACCTTGCTTGTTACGGATAGCTATTCCAACCAGATTCACGTCCTATAAAGTTCAATAACGATGTTTTCGCTTAATGTAAACGTATTAAAAAAATAATCCTATATATTTTTGACAAACAATTGAGAAATTGAGAATATTTCAAAAGCAACAAAAATTTGAACCTATTAAGTCATTAAGCGATAACAAAGAAAATAATCTAACTTTATTTGTCTCCAAAATAAAATTTAATCGTTTTTCTGAAAACAACGAGTCGGTTCTGCAAACATTTAGTTTTTCGAGATATGATGGTTTTGTTATTACATTTTCTTTAGAGGTATTTACTTAACTTCACTTGGTTGTCAGGTACAAAATTAATTATAATTATTTTACGTTATGACTACTTAAAGCTGAAAATTTAGAAAATTGTATATTTTCGATAACAATGATATCTGATCAAAAATCTAATAAAAGAAGTTTTTTAATTATTGCTTTTTATGTAAAAACAAACACAACTATTATGAGCATTATGGATGTTTCTTTATCTTCTATTTTTACCCATACATACTTAAAGTGCCTTAATAATAATAATGATATAATAAATAAATAAACAAAATAAATAATTTAGTAAACAGGACTTCATGTTATTATACCCATATATAATAATAATTCGATGTTACTACTTATTCGATTAGCCAATTTATTTTATTTTATTTTTAACAAGGAC
>KZ651210.1:49449-63324 GCA_001010745.2 Gerris buenoi
TATATATATATATATATATATGCGTGTGAGTGTGTGTATGTGTGTGTAAAATAAATGTTTAAAAAATATTTATAAAAAGCCTCCGTTTAGTAATTGAAAGGGCACGAAACATTCCGCGCACATTATTTTTATATTTTGTTTTACTCTGTAGATTACAGAGGATACAGAATAAAACACGGGGAAGTAAAAAAGAACCACGCGCAATTTCAAATTAAAAAAAAATATGAGAAAATGAAAGAAAAAAAAAAATATTGTGTTTGTGTTGATTTGAACAAGATGATTGGGTAGTAATAGGAGGGACTTATTTTTAGTAAGTTTTAAAAAGTTTGTAGCTTCTTATGTCTTTGCGGCTTTATTATTTTTTAAGTCCGGTAGATTTTCTTAGCATGTTGTTGATGTAACGTTTTATTTATTAACTTTTTTTTCTTTTAATATTTTATTATTTATTATTTATTGGTGCGGGTTGGGTTTCTATTTTAGAAGGTTATTTTAAATTAGTTGGTCTCTGTTTAGTGGAGTTAGTTGAGTCTGAGGTGAATCCTCTAACTCGGGTGCTACGAGGTGGAAATATAATGATTTATAATAGGGGCTGTGTGAAATGAGATAGTCATTCCTTAACTTTAAACAGTATAAATATTAATGCAAAACGTTTTTTTATAAATTATAATTAAATGTTTCATTCTTTTTTTTTATTGTTTTGTGTGTTTTTAATTTGATATTTTCTTAATCGAATATCAATTGGTTTAGTTATTGAAGTGAATAAGAATTTAAACAGTCGGCCCGAGACAACTCATAAAAACTTTTTCATTTTGTTGAAACTGAAACTGTATTTAAATTCAACAGTGTCTCATTTAATTGATATTTTTTTAAAAGAAAACATTTAAAAAGAGTTCGACAGGTGGTTGTTTGTTTTTGATTTTCAACAAAATCAGATTTATTTTCATCAATATCTCGGAAACTAGATTTCTCTCGTAGAAACGGCTTATACCGTTAGATTCGTATTTAAATGGACTAAATTTTAGAATTTTTTAATCGCAACCGTCGAAACTGATTTCGAGAAATAATATTTTTCCAGAGTTTTTGTGGGTAGCACCCCCAAAGTTGAAGCTAAAAATTCATTTCTCGATTTTGCCTCTGGGAATGTTTTTTTTCTGAACATACATGCCAAATTTCGTTAAATCAGCTCTGTAGTTTAGACTACATGCGTCTACATAGACGAAGAATAATGTATTTTTTAAAAACCTCATATTTGGACTCAGGAGACCTCAAGTCCTTGGACGTGTAAAGCCATTAACATCTCTAAATCGAATTTTCTCGTCATCACAATACTTTTTACATGAGAAATTAATAACTATAGACGAGTCACATCTTATGCACCTACAGTTACTTGAAACTGAAGTATTGAGAGCTGTTAGTTCATTTAGTTTAGAAATTAAAGAAGAAGTGTTACACGTATAAAAGGATGACCATTACATAGACAATAGATTGAACCATTACATAGACCATTAGATTGAACAGTAACTGGCCTAGAGTTAAGACACTTTTTAATATAACTGTTGTGATTGGTAAGATTTAGATTCAGTTAAGAAAGCAAATAAGAAGTGGAAAACCTATGAAATGATCTTGGCAATTATGACCGATCCTTCTAACATAGAAACTTGTGTCCTTTAAGAACACAGTAACTTGTGAGGTTAAGATACTAGCTAAAAAAAAGTTATATAAACCATAAACTAGCTAAAATATATTATAAAATTTAGATAAGAAAGCAAAGAAGTAGTGAAAATCCTATGAAAAGAGCTTAATCCATAAAATCTTAAACCATAAAAAGCAATTTCTCCCCGGCGGGGAATCGAAATCGATCTCTCATCCTTTGCAATTAGCTATTTTTCAAGTACTAGTTGTTTCCTGTGAAAACTAATGATTCGTATTTAAATTAACTACATTTTTATTGTTTTAATCAAAATCGTCGTAATCGTCTTTATCAAGAAATGTTTATAATCTTTTTTATTTTTTTTTAGTTTCTGGGGACAGCGTCCCGAAAGTTAGAGCTAAAAGAAAGTTCACAATTTCGTATACTTAGGTTATTTACTCACGATTACTTACTCCTTAGTTTGCCACGTAGACGTCGACCGCCTGGATACCTTTCAAAAACTTTCTTTGCCATTCTATCTTTGCCAATACTTTGCACGTAACCAAGCCGCTTCAATCTGCGGCATTCTTTATTTTAGTCACTATGTGAGGATCTCCAAAAATCTATTATCTGTGTTATCTAAATTATCTGTTGTTTGTCGCTCTTCATTCACTACTATTACTGATAGGTCCTTAGAGATTTCTTAAAACTTTTCGCCTCTGAACTTAGGCAAATGTTTACTCTCTATCCATACTCCTCTTCTAGAAGAAATAATTAACTTTGTTATCCTCGTTAACTTGGAGGCCTATTACAGCCTGAACTGGTGTCTCTAACTGCAAGTACAGGTGTGTTCTAGCATTCTACTCTCTCTGCTTTTGATAACAATATCATCAGCATAGGCTAAACATTGAACTAGTCTATCACAGGTTGTCCCGCCAGGTCTTATGTCAAGCTGCCTCATTACTTTCTTCCAAAACTAGATTAAATATCATGACTGAAAGTGCATCTCTCTATCTCACCACTTTTGTCCCTTCAAAACCAATTGAGAGCTGATCTTGCACCATATTTTACAATCAGTGGTTATCAAAGTAAATCTTATCAAGTTTTAAACTTCTTACGGTTACCAAATATTATTAGTGATAATATCTTTGTGACCTCTAAGTAAACACAATTTTATAGATTTTTAATACTACCTGATGGTAAGAACATTAATGATTATACAGATAAAGTAAACATGATTATGAATTTCACCTTAATATGACGAAACCAGTCAACTTGAACCATAATAATTAAAAAAAAATGAAATAAATAATTAATGACTACCTTTCATTGATAACTATTTGTACATAAACAATTATCTAAAATCTAATTCTGTAAATCTCAATTATCTGTAAATCTATTAAACTTTTTATCATTTATATTTCAGATACCATTTATTATTTATATCCCTTTGATTCAATGTGTCGTTAGATTTGGTAAATTTCAACTGCAGTTGTGCATTGTTACCGTATAGAAAACACGACAAATTGTTAGTTATTTTAACGTTAATATCCGTCTAGATGGTTATCTAATGATTAATATCTTTATTTGAGAATTAAATGAGTTGTCCGTAGTTGTTACACCTGCAAGGGAAAGCCGTGTTGTTATTGACTTTTGTTCTCTGAAAGCCCTCACTAATTGGTTCTCAAAGTTTCGAATAAATGGAAAAGTAAAGAAGAAAGATGAGTAATTACTGTTAATCTTTCATGTGTGTAGGTGTATATAGGTTCTATTTATTGGGCAATTCGAATGTAGAGGTTATTTTATACAATTACAGAATTAGGTAAGTGTAAAATAATGTAATGCTATTCAATAAAAGAAGGAACGTATTTAATGTTTACTATCTTATTATTCAATACATTCAGCCAAAGAACAATCGTCCCTGATAGAATCA
Source organism: Gerris buenoi (assembly GCA_001010745.2). Taxonomy (NCBI): domain Eukaryota; kingdom Metazoa; phylum Arthropoda; class Insecta; order Hemiptera; family Gerridae; genus Gerris; species Gerris buenoi. The sequence goes on from KZ651210.1 coordinate 53,013, forward strand.
TCCCTGTCTCATAACAATCCACGTTCTCAATACTCACATTATGTCATTTAAAAGATCGAATAAAAAAAAGAGGAAAATTAATAAAAATAAAATAAACCTTTTAGTTGTTCTTAACTGCAGGTGCCATTGGCAAGTGTAACATCATGAGACTCTCATAACATTTATATATTAAATCAATTTAACTAAATAAAAATTAAATCAATATACAATAATAATTATAAATATATATCATAAAATACTCTGCCAATTAGTGTGGCACATCGCTTCCTCGCGTTATATTTGGTTTAATTTAATGATTTTGTACTATTAGAACCTATTATTGTCAATATATATATATATATATATTTTTTTAAATTGTCAAAATTATTTTGAGTTTTTACATTAATTAAAGTATCAATTTAGCAAAATTTAAGGAGCGCATACGGTTGAAATTAATATGGGACAATCCAAATTTCGTAAAAATCAAATAGGTAAATGCTTTTTATGATCTAGGTGTAAATAAATGTATGTTTGTTCCCATTTAAAAGAGAAACAAATAGGCGCAGAAGTTTGAAACTTATATGGGACCAACAATAGGCTAATTATGACCAACCATCTAAATTTCAATAAAATCAGATAAGAAATTTTTAAGATATGTTGTTTGAGTTGAGAAAATGAGCGACATAGACCGTTAGATAGACCGATAGACAGATTGACAGACAGACCGATAGGCAGACCGACAGACAGACTGATAGACAGACACGGAACCAAAAATGTTCCCTGATGTCTGAAGATGTGGATTTCTGTCTTATTTTTTTTTTTTTTAAATCGGAGACCAACAAATTTTTTGTTCTCCGCAACACTCACCATCGGTAAGCTTGGAAGCAAAAATATGAATTGACTACACCCTAATTTGACCGGTCTGTAACACCCCTCCCCCCACTTTATGGGAAATTTGATGACACATTTGAACTGCATGACGGCTGCGTTTCTGTTCCGGCATCTTCACAATGTAATTCGTCGGACCTCACCTATAATTATTATTTTTCCTTCGACAATTTCTTCTTTACCCATATCGGCTCACCTTCTTTGAATGTCTTCTATTTTGATGTTCTATCCAAGATATTTTTCTATTTCGCTAGTGAAATCTCTACACATCTAATAATTTAAATCCAGCTTTAATAGAGTTAACCTTGTTCTCAACTGCCTGCCAGAAGGCGGAGCTCATTCTGGTAGTCTTATGCGGTGTTATCTATAAGTAAGCAACAATTAACCATAACAAGACAACTATGTACTAAAGGTACTACCAGTCCCTTTAGAAGCAGAATGATACCTTCTTTCAAATGTTTGCTTGGCCCGTTCTGCAAACCCATTCCTTTGAGGATGATACCGAGATGACTGCATGCTTATATGACTGTTTAACATTGTTGACTTCACACATTTCCAAACAAATGGTTAACAACTGCATGCACTAGCAGCCTTAATGCAATTTAATGGATGTACTTCAGCTAGTAACAATCAATTAAACAAATATTGCTACGTTACGTCACAAGGAAGGCCAAGAAAGGGAATAGTTGTTGCATCTCTATATTTTAGTTTATACCAGGGTTAAATTGTTCTCTGTAAACAATGCGATCTACAAATAACTTCCCTGGACAAAAAAATTATATCAAAAACAATGTTTACGTTACGTTACTAGAATAGAAATAACTACAGGCATAATATTGCTGGAATGGTGTGAGGCTAAAGCTTTGATTTGTATTCATTCAATTGCGACTTAATACTTAAATTCAGTTACATAAAAAAATTAAAAACAAAATAACCCAAATTAAACTATTTTGTTTAAATATAATGTTATCATAAAGTTAAAACTTGTAATAGTAAGTAAATAGTAAAGTTAAAACCTAAACATTTAAATGATAATTTGGAGTTTATAGTACCGGATATTTTAATACCATTTATCATAATAATAATTAGGTAATTGCGTGAAATGGATTTTATTATTATTATTATCTTAAAACTTCTATTTCATTATTTCCATTTTCAAGTTGCAATCTCATGGAAAAATATTCTTTTCAGGTGAAAATCATATAAATGAAGTCATAAAATCTGATAAACGACTATTATTTAACGAACACGACTAGTTTAATAAGATGTAAAGTTGTTTAATAAAATATATTTTTGTTATAAGAATATAGAATTGTTTATGATATAAATAACACTACTTCATTACTTTTATGCGAGTTTGATTTTCGTGACTAAATACGATTTTTCTGGATAATGGAACTAATTTCCATGTATAAAAAATTATCATAACAACATTGTTTTGAATTCTGTTTCATTTAATTATAAACAAAAAATATATATATANACATGTAATTTTCCTGACTGGGCTTCGCCTCGTCAGTAAATTAGTGAATTTCCTGCCTCGGCTTCGCCTCTGCAATTTTTTTTTTTAGCCTATCCTCGCCTTTGGCTCGGAACTAAAACTTAAAAACTTGTCAGCAAAATTCCATTTGGCTGCCTAGTTACATAAATAACTATTTCCCAGCTTTAAACCCGACCTCTTAAAAAGCTAAATATCTCAGGAACTAGATTTTCCTGGGAAAACGGCTTATATCATCGTTATAGTCCAGGAAATAACGTGTAGAAAATTGTCTGACTATTAACATCAAGCTAGAATTTTAAGTATAAGTTAATATTTGGTGCTTTTTAAAAATGTTTGGCTGCAGGACATAGCTTTGAAATAGGTATTTGAATAAAACAAACAGGTTGAGAGAGCGCCAATTATGGTGGACGAAATGATCTTCATGACACTAAGTACAAAATTAGTTAGTAGGTCAAAAATCAAGTTGATATTAGTTTTTCTCTTGATAGGTGACCACTTTGATTTGGAGTAACATTGGAATAACTAACTTGTAAAGTGAAAAACTAACATTAACTTGATTTTCGGTCTACTAACTAATTTTGTTCTCAGGATCATGAAAATCACATTGCTCATAATCGTAGAAACGAATCTTATGCAGTTATATTATTCATTGTTTCATAACTTAAACTTATTCTAATTTTAATTTACTTCTACAAATAATATATTCATATAAATAATATAAATATGTTTCAATTATTATATGAGAAGATTAATATCCTATAAATATTGATATATTACAACGCCTTGATACTGCTCGAGTAGGCTGTAATACCTTTAGATCCTATAGAATATAACAATCTTTTGAAAGTTCTTATAGTAGCCTTCACATAACATTTTTTTTAGTATAAATTTAATATTCTTGAGATTTTATTATAATATTCAATACTTAAGTGATCAAAATTTATTTAATTTTGATTAATAATTATTCATGGACCATGAAAGAATCTCCAGTGATTTCTTACTGAATGTTAAATGTTCATTACATGAATACTTACGCAATTAGGATGCAAATTCTATATACCACGGACGGAATAACGTTGTCCAACGAACTCGTCCTGGGCATTGGTAAAACGAACATGTCTACCAAATTTCATCAAAATCGGTCAAGAATTACTCAAGACAAATACGAGACCAAAAATGTTCCCTGATGTCTGAAACGGATTTCTATCTTGGAATTTTTAAAATTGGAGACAAAAGTTTTTCGTTCTCCGAAGTGAACACAATACTTCCGTTACCTTCATTATAAGCTCAGAAGCAAAATCCAGAAAACAATTTATATCAATAGGGAAGAAAGCAAATTTAAAAGATTCTAAACCAGTACATGCTAAACAAACTTATAATTTTAAAAATTGGTCTAAGACAACTCAGACAAATTCTCTTCACATATGTACGAGTTCATAATTACTGGCCCCAGCGTTTTCCATTTATTAATTATCGTAGTTACATTTAATTATTATTGAACATTTTATTTGAAAATGTATCATAAAAAGAACTTGTATCTACACACGGCAGCAAAATTAAGCATTGTTGTACTGTTTTCAGTCTGCAAAATGTCATTTTTCTTGATTCTTTTGAATAAAGTGTCAGCAAAATATCAAAGTGTCAGCAAAAGTTCAAAGTGTCAGCAAAAGTTNTAATATGTTTCCCCCTGTAGAAATAACTAGATAATTCTAATTGTTTTTATTTTTGTTTAACAGAAGTTCAAGAAGTAGATCGAAGAAGAATAAAGCTGGTAGTCCTGATATTGACGACCAGGCTGCGGCCTCGTCAGCTGATGTGGACGACTCTAATGTAAGTGCAAATTAAGCTCAAGAGTATGAATAAAACTTTTATCTACTCACGGCAGCAAAATTAAGCATTGTTGTACTTTTTTTAGTCTGCAAAATGTCATTTTTCTTGATTCTTTTGTAATAAGTCAAAAAAACAGCAAAATAACAAACAGGCTGTCATATTTTAAGAAAATTTTACTACAAAAAGGTTACTACATCGCAGGTTATAAACACTCCAACATTGTTAATTTTTATATATTTAAGCGTAATATTTTGCTAATTAGTTATATCTTTTTTTGAAAATAACTTCAATAATTATAGTGATAAACAAATTGTATTATTTTACCAAGATTATTAAAAAAAATCGCTGAAAATTGAGATATAAACTAGTTGTTAATAAAAAAAAATGGCAACACTGAATTGTTTTGCCTTTGTTTTGTTTTCTTGATGACTCAAACTTTCGGGTTTTACAACTTTAATTTCTTTAAATCTTTTTATATATTAAAAAGGGCATATAATAATTAGTGTAATTTTTCTGCCGTTAGTAGATAAAATATTGTATGTAACTATGTAGCAAAGGAAACATTCCTGACTCGTTTAAAGATTACCTTAACATTTGCCTGCCTCGACTTCGCCTCGTCAGTCAACATTTAATTTTCAAATTTATTTTTTTGTAAAATAGTAAATTTCCTGCCTCGGCTTCGCCTCTGCAGTATTTTTTTTTTTAGCCTATCCTCGCCTTTGGCTCGGAACTAAAACTTAAAAACTTGTCAGCAAAATTCCATTTGGCTGCCTAGTTACATAAATAACTATTTCCCAGCTTTAAACCCGACCTCTTAAAAAGCTAAATATCTCAGGAACTAGATTTTCCTGGGAAAACGGCTTATATCATCGTTATAGTCCAGGAAATAACGTGTAGAAAATTGTCTGACTATTAACATCAAGCTAGAATTTTAAGTATAAGTTAATATTTGGTGCTTTTTAAAAATGTTTGGCTGCAGGACATAGCTTTGAAATAGGTATTTGAATAAAACAAACAGGTTGAGAGAGCGCCAATTATGGTGGACGAAATGATCTTCATGACACTAAGTACAAAATTAGTTAGTAGGTCAAAAATCAAGTTGATGTTAATTTGATGGGTGCCCACTTTGATTTGGAGTAACATTGGAATAACTAACTTGTAAAGTGATAAACTAACATTAACTTGATTTTCGGTCTACTAACTAATTTTGTTCTCAGGATCATGAAAATCACATTGCTCATAATAGTCGGGAGCATGGCCGCTCTCCGCTCTCCACCCGTTTGTTTTTTCAAATGCCTTATTGCAAAGCTCCTACACACGAACTTAGCAGACCACATATTCTTAAAAGGCACTAAAAAAATAACTTGGACACAAAATTCTAGCTTGATGTTAGTCAGACACTTTTTTGAAAGCTATTTTAGAATTTTATAATCAAAATCGCGTGAAAAGTTTTCGAGATTTTTTTTACGTTTTTTGGGGTAGCACCCCTAAACTTGAAGCTAAAATACATTTTTTTAATTTAATTTCACCTCGGGGTATTTTTGTCTGAACACGTATGCTAAATTTCGTCAAAATCGGCCTAGTAGTTTATGCTGCAGGCGTCTACAGAGACAGAGTTTTACAATATTTAGGTGAATTTATTTTGTTGCTGATCAGACTAATTAAGTGCGTGGCGGGTCTAACAATAAAGTTAAGCCTCAGTATCGGGCGTAGTCACACAGACCGTGTGTGACTGACAGACCGGCGTGGTGAGCACAGATCTGGGTTCAATCCCCAGACCGGGTACCACCATGAGTAACTGGTTATGCGAAGTGGCGACAAACTGGTTGTAAATGCCAATTATAAGGTTTATACAGCTGATAGAGCGACACACAAAGCCCGTGTCATAAAAGAAATTTATCAAAGAATGATCATGTGAGTATCCAAGGAACAATCAATAATACATTGTTACTGCCTATAACATGGCATAACCAATAGATAAATAACGCTATGACACGGACATAGATAAAGATGTGGGAGAGAACCAGAATTAATTTGACGAGAGTACAAATATTTGGCAATGTGCCCAGCGCTCTTTCGTCTACTAAATTGAAAAACCCTTGCCATATGGATTATTCTTAAGGAATTGCTTAAAAATATCTAAATCTTTATGATTTTTTCATTACTTATTTAATATTTTTGTTAACATAACTATAAGAAACAATTTTTCTAATTTTAAGTAATTCTACAAATTGTCAAGACAAATTTCTTAATTGTTAAACTTTAGAAAGTAATATAGTGTTCATACAAAGGAGAATAGGATATCCACTACAGATTCATTAAAAACATAGTGTAATTCTCAGCACAATTCTTCTAAACCAGAAGTGATTGTCTCGATAACTCATTAGCATGCTGTCAGAAGGGTGTTTATGAATCTGTGAGATATGTATGGAAGTAATTTATACCAATCTCGGATATACTTAGTTAAAAATTCATAAAGCGTACCCATATGAAAAAAGTTAAGGTCCTGAGAGGGGATATCAAAGCAGTGGTGTACCGCAGGGCTATCTTACAGCTCCTCGCCTCTACATTCTACTAAAATATTTTTTATATTATAATAAACTAACATCTCATCGCCACTGCAACTAACTCGACTACAAATTACAAAAATATAACCACATGTCCACTATCTTTAAATCAAATAAATTATAACCGTATTTGAATTTAAAAACCAGTGGTAAAGTTCAGACTAACTTAAAAATTTAAAACTTTTTTAAACGTTTACAATAATGTACTGTTCATTTAATGTGGTAAATAATATAGAAAGTTAAAATTAAAATTTTCTATGATGCTTTAAATTATAGAGGTTGGGCAGGGGGCACCGTAAGTAATTATAGCTTTTTTTTACATGAACTAGATTTGTACCTTGAGATGAAACTTATATGATTAGATTCGTATATTTAAATGGACAATATATATTATAATGGACGATACGGGGTTAGTGTGGTGCTTCATCAGCTGCATAAACTTTAATATTAATATACACATCCAGTTAGTCACAACTTCACACAAGCAGCTACCCATTTATATAGTGATGCTGGGTATAGTGAGTGGCTTTCACACTGCGCGCGAAACCGAGCGAGGCCGATTCCGCTTGAGAAACAAACACATGTATCAGCATGAGACTTTTACATTAAACGCCGAGCGAGACCGAGCCAACCTGGGCGATTTGGTTCGAGCGTTTTTGTAGCGTTATCGGCCGCCGAAAGTGCATTGTAAATGGTTGTATGCTGACTGGTAGATAATCGGCCGATCGGCGTCGGTTTCGCGCGTAGTAAGAATACGAAAACGCTCGACTTGGATTCATCTCATGCATAAGAAGCAAACGCGATTACAATGAGCTACCATTCTCGAAGATATTTTTTTTTTGGGATTGGGGGGTGTCAGCTTGGGGGATGATTTTCCGAACATGAAGACAGAATTTCATAGAAATTCAGTAGTTTAGGCTCTATGCATCTGTACACGGACAACAAAATATTTTTTTTAAAAAAACAAGTTCTCGGGAAAAAAAAACCATTAAAATGTACAAATCTATCAAAATCAAATTTAAGCGTCACCATATCATACCATATCTCTCTATAAATACTAAAATACTATGCGCACGTATGTGTAAAAGTAAAATCAAGAATTGAGGGCAGAGGGATTTACCACAATAATAAAATATTTTTTCTCTGTAATAACTACTTTTAGTGCATTTATTAAGTATATGAGTAAGGGAAGAAAAAGCTCATAATTTATTTCCACTTCTAAGAGAACCGATTTTAATAAACTTGTACTAATAATGGAGGAATTAGAGTCAAAATGATAAAAAATGGGCTACATAGGAGAAGAATGTCGCTTCTACCTCCTTTAATATATCAAATTTTCTCAAATTAATATCAAATTAATAGGTTTTTAAAAATATTAAAAGAATAAAAATTATAAACAAGTTTACAACTATTTTAATATTGTAAAATTAGAAGGGGGTATAAAGAAAAGAATAAATATACTTGGGTTACGCTCTGTAATCTCTTAATTGTATAATAAAAATATTTCCTTCGACTTCACCCAAAAAAGAACACAAATATTAATGGCATTATAATAATTTTTATAAAGCCATTTTCATTTTAATGGCTTCATTATTTTTATGCTTCTAAAAGAGCGCCCTCAATTTAATAAAAGAGAATTAGATATTAATAATATGATATTATTAGAGAAGCGGCCAAGCTCTCATCTCGTTATTAATTTGGACATGTAAGTGTTTCCATCAATACAATCATTATACTAATTTACTAACAAATTACTCTACACTTTCAAAACCTCTCATTTAGTAACTAAATAACTAAATTATTATAATAATATACCTGTATCTATATATTTATATACATGTATAAGGCAGGAGAGATGAAAAGAGTTTGGCTTCTTTGCTAATTGTCATAATTTAAAACTTTGTAAGTAATATTTTATTATTTTGATTATGTTACCAAACTTTGTATGCAACTAACATTTTGAAATTAGTTTTATTTTAGTAAAATTGGTTTAATTTAACACAGTATATGAATTGATTAAAATTAAAATTACTAAATCAAATAAATTGGATTTTAGATTTGTTGTTTTACACGCTTCTTATTACCTTACATTGTTTGTCAGGGTCAAATCTTATGATCTATATTTAAACCACTTCACGACAACCTAGACAGCTGAAATTTTTTTTATAATAGTGCAATAATGAGACATTTTGAGTTTTACAATATTGTCTTTATTAGTCGATTAATCAATATAGATTTCCAAAAATATTTCGCGTTTAAAACTCGAAAAAATTGTAAACAAAAACGACCAGAGGCGACAAGTAAGTAAAGATATTCCCGTTAAGCATCAAAGATTTTAAATGTAATTCCATGAACTCAACAACGACAGATTATAAGATGTAATTAACGAAGACTAAAAAGTAGAAAATATAAATAAATATTATTATTATTTATTTTTTTAACGCAATCTAATATTGATATTGCTTTTTTAATAAAATTCCTGATGAATGCTTTTAAAAATAACAAGGGACCAACAATGGGGAGGAAAAATCCACTATCCAAATTTCATTGAAATTGGAAGAAAAATATTGCCTGATATCTGAAACGTATGTTTTATCTTATTTTTAAATTCAGAAAAAAAATTTCGTTCACACGTAGCACGATTACAATAGTTCCGTTATTTTTAGTAAGCTCGGAAGCAAATAACAAATGACATTTCAATAATTCCGGACGCCAACGGTCTTAACCATTCCAGATTCCACGAAGTGTATTTTCATTTTTACTATATCACATATCGTTAAATTCGTGTATGGGTATAATTTACTTATTTACGCACCAATTTATTGAAGTAAATTTGGTTAATTAGCAAATTAGCTTTCAGCTATCATAACTCTTTTATTATTTTTTCAAATATGATTATGATCTCTGACATAAATTAGACTCATCTTTCACTAGTTCAGTTATTAATGTAACTCTTTCTTCCACAATCAACACTATTCACTTCACGGCCTAAAAGATTGAAAACTATTTTATTTAACAAATTTCAATTTAAATTTATGTTAATCCTTAAGATGACCTCCAAAGACGTTCCCATATCTCATATCTAATACCAATATATTGGTTAACGTCCTATAATTCCTATTCTCACTTTTTTTTGCCACTATTTTTCCAAATTAATTAAAAATAAAACTTTTTGTGTAACCATTTAGAAAACATGTTTAATAATTACCATTACAACAATAGAAATAATAAAATTTGTACAGTATCTTATAATCTTCAAGAAAAACAATAAAAATGAACATCATCACATAAAAGCGTAAAGTAAATAAAAACGCATAATGCGCACTCAGTTTAATGCTGGACATTAAGATAATAGAGGCAACAAATTGCGCGAGTCCGCATATTATATCCCAATGAAACATGCCTTTTAGATTATGTTTTCATTCTCTTCTAATCTTTCCCGCCATTATGATGAATTAAAACAAATTATTCTTTTTCTACATATAAACCAATTTAAAATATACAAAGTATATAAATGAAGCTATATTAATTATATATACATATATAT